>CM052448.1:1499013-1539451 GCA_028533085.1 Varecia variegata | reverse complement strand
TACCTTGGAGCCTGCTATGAGGGCGATGCCGATGGAGAGCTTGCGCTTCATGCCCCCGCTCAGGAACCGGCTCCGGGAGTCCCACTTGTCCTCCAGACTGAGGATGTGCAGCATCTGCTTCACTTCCTCAGGGCACTTCTGGCGCGATAAGCCTTTCAGCTGGAACAACAGGGGACCGGGGAGATGGGACAGGGCTCCTAATGGGAGGCCAACCCTGTCCAATGAACGTTTTGTTTGTAGATACATAAAATATACACAAGAAAGATACAAAAGAAACTTACTACCTTACAGAAAGGGACAAACCAAAGGCTTCTGCATTTGAATTGCATAAATAAATATATGACTTAAAGAAGGTAAATACAGCAGCATGTTGAAAGGACTGCACATCATGACCAAGTGGGATATATCGCAGGAATGCAAGGGTGGTTCAGCATATGAAAAATCAATGTAAGTGTTTTGTGACAAAGAATTTGGCTGGCCTTTGTCCCTGGTTCCTGGGAGGAAGCCTCTAAGCCCTTGGAACTTCCCATGCACACAGGTGTTTTTGGTACGCATGGTACCCTCAGGTCAGGCCTGACCTTCTGCTACTGAGGCCCCAGTATGGGGGTGGTCACACCACAAAGACCAGCCAAGTGATTAGAGGGTTGCGGCTTTGAGCCATGTGATATCCGCCTGACCTCCCAACCTCCTGGGAGAGAGGGACCGGAGATTGAGTTTAATCGTGTGGCCAGTGATGCAGTTATTCATGCCTGAGTAATAAAACCCCAATAAAAACTCTGGACACCCAAAGCTCAGGTGAGCCATCCCAATAGACACTGATGTGCCCAGAGAGTGACACATCCTGAGGACACAGAGCTGAGTGGGAGGATCACTGGAGGCCAGGAGTTAGACAGCAGCCTGGGCAACGTAGCAAGACCCTGTCTCTACAAAAAAAATAAAAAATTAGCCAGGCATGGTGGCATGCATCTGTAGTCTTAGCTACTTGGGAGGCTGCTGCAGGAGGATTGCTTGAACCCAAGAGTTTAAGGTTACAGTGAACTATGATCACAGCACTGTATCCAACCTGGGTAACAGAGTGAGACCCTGTCTCCAAAATAAATAAATAAATAAATAAATAAAATGTAGGAATAAATTTAACCAAAGAAGTACAAGAGGCTGGGTGTGGTGGCTCACGCCTGTAATCCTAGCACCCTGGGAGGCTGAGGCAGGAGGATCTTTTGAGCTCAGGAGTTCGAGACCAGCCTGAGCAAGAGCCAGACCCCGTCTCTACTAAAAAATAGAAAGAAATTAGCTGGACAACTAAAAATATATAGAAAAAATTAGCCGGGCATGGTGGCGCATGCCTGTAGTCCCAGCCACTTGGGAGGCTGAGGCAGTAGGATCGCTTGAGCCCCGGAGTTTGAGGTTGCTGTGAGGTAGGCTGACGCCATGGCACTCTAGCCTGGGCAACAGAGTGAAACTCTGTCTCAAAAAAAAACAAAAAAATATGTATATATATAAAAGTACAAGAAATGCAAGTACACTGAAAACTATAAAACATTGAAAGTAATTAAAGAAGACCTAAATAAATGGAAATATTATACTTTTCATGTTCATGGCTTAAAACTCTTAATATTGTTGGGATGACATTACTACCCAAAGCTAAACAGTCAATGTGATCCCTATCAAAATTCCAATAGCCTTGTTTATTTTTTTCAGAAATGGGCAAACTGATCCTAAAATTCATATGGAAATACAAAAGTCTCAGAATAGCCAAAACAATCTTTAAAAGAAGAATAAAGTTGGAGGGTTCACACTTCCTGATTTCAAAATTTACTATAAAGCTATAGTAATTAAGACATCATGAGGCTGGCTTAAGGACAGACATAAAGAACAATGGGTGGCATTGAGAGTCCAGAAACAATCCCATGTGTGCACAGTAAATTGATGTTGACAAGGGTGCCAAGACTACTCAGTGAGAAAGAACAGTCTTTTCAACAAATGGTGTTGAGACAACTAGCTCTCCACACTCAGAGGAACAAATGTGGACCTCTACCTCCCAATGCATGCAAAAATTTACTCATAATGGATCAAAGACCTAAATGTATAATAAGAACTATGAAACCTTAGAAGGAAATACAGGTATAAATATCAGACAATAGTTTTTAAAATATGGTATCAAAAGCATAGGTAACAAATAAAAAATAGATAAACTGAACTTCACCAAAATTTAAAACTTCTGTGCATCAAAGAATTGTATCAATACAGGGAAAAGAGAATCCACAGAATGGGAGAAAAATATTTGCACATCATGTATCTGATCAGGGTGTGGTATCTAGAATATATTTAAAAAACCTCCTACAACTCAACTACAAAAAGATAAAGAACCAAACTGAAAAATGGGCAAAAGACTTGAATAGATATTTCTCCAAAGAAGTATACAAATGGACAGTTAGCACATGAAAAGATGCTCAACATCATTAGTCATCAGGGAAATGCAAATCAAAACCATAAGATACTACTACATATCCACTATAATGGCAGTTTCTCAAAAAGTAAAAAAAAGAAAAAAATTAAACATAGAATTACCATATGACCCATGAATTTCACTCCTAGGTATTTACTAAAGTACTGGAAATAGGTGTTCCAACAAAAACTCGAACACCAGTGTTCACAGCAGCCCTGTTCACAATAACCAAAGTTTGGAAACAACCCAGATTTCCATCAATGGATGAATGGGTAAACATTCAGCTGAGTATCGAATGGATATTGTTCAGCTATTATAAGGAGTGAAGTATTGATACATGCTAAAACATGGTGAACCTTGAAAACACTGTTAAGTGAAATAAGCCAGACAAAAAGTCACATATTTTATGATTCCATTTATATGAAATATCCAGGATAGACAAATCCATAGAGACAGAAATCAGATTAGGGGTTTCCAGGGGCTGATGGGTGGGGGAGCAATGGGAAGTCACTGCTAATGTGTTTAAGTTTCTTTTGGGGGCAATGAAAATGTTCTCCAAATAGATAGCAGTGACGGTTGCACAACATTGTGAGTATACTAAAATCCACTGGATTGGACATTGTAAAATGAGTAAAATGGTGAATTTCATCTCAATAAAAAGTAAAAAATTAAATATAAAAAATTAACCCCAGGCACAGTGACTCATGCCTGTAATCTCAGCACTTTGGAAGGCCGAGGTGGGACGTTTGCTTGAGGCCAGGAGTTTAAGACCAGGCTGGGCAACATCTCGAGACCCTGTCTCTACAAAAAAATAAAAAGATTAGCCAAGTGTGGTGGTGCACGCCTGTATTCCCAGCTACTCCAGAGGCTGAGGTAGGAGGATCGCTTGAGCCCAGGAATTCAAGGCTGCAGTGAGCTATGACAACGTCACTGAACTCTAGCCTAGGAGACAAAGTGAGGTCCTGTCTCAAAAAAAAAAAAAAAAAAAAAAAAAAATATATATATATATACACACATATATATATAAACAGTTTCTAGAAATCCTTTAACTCAGAAATCTTGACTTAAATGCCACACCTCTTCTCGTTCCTGAATGTTTAGATAATTGTGTCCAGAAGAGGTTTCTAGATTGTGACATAATAAGAAACATATATTTGGTCTCTGCCTTGGTTCCTGACAGAGCTCCTAAATTCCTTGGAAATTCCTGGGTGATAGGAATGTCTTTTGTTCTAATGAGGCAACTCTGGGTGGGCTCTTTGACAGCTACAGGATGGGGGCTGGTCACCAGAAAGACCAGGCCATGATTGGAAGCTTGGAACTTTCAGCCCCACCCCCAATCCTTCAGGGAGAGGGAGGGGCTGGAAATTGAGCTAATAATTGATCACACCTACATGATGAAGCCTACACAAAAATATCTAAACTATGGGGTTTGAAGAGTTTCTAGGCTGGTGAACACACTGAGGTGCTGGGAGGGTGGCGCACTCAGAAAGGGCATGGAAGCTCTGCACCCCTTTCCACATGCCTTGACCTATGTATTAACAACACTTCTTCATCTGGTGTTCACCTGAGTTTTGTGAGCCATTATAGCAAATTATTGAACCTAAGGAGGTGATTGTTGGAACCCCTAATTGACAGCCATTTGGTTAGAAGTTGACAACCTGTGACTTGCAATTGGCATCTGAAGTAGGGGGGACGTCTTGTGGGACTGAACCCTAAATCTGTGGGGTCTGTGTTAACTCCAGGTGGTTAGTGTCAGAAGTGAATTGTAGAAGACCCAGTTGGTGTCTGGAGAGTTGGAGAATTGTTTGGTGTGGGAAAACCCCACACACATTTGGTGTCAGAAGTGTTGCGAGTAGAAAAACATGAGGTTTCTTTTTAAAGACCTTCCCAGGCCGAGTCAGAGAGCTGCAGTCTATCTCACTATTCCCAAGAATGCATACAGAGGAAACAAATCACTGTTACCCACCAACTCACCTGAGCATAGAAAGAAAGATGTTCTGCTACTGTGAAGTTTTCAAATAAGATATCGTGTTGGGGGCACCAGCCCAGGCTCTTCCTGATGTGAAACATGTCTTGTGAAATCTCATATCCGCTGACATACGCCCGTCCACTTGAAGGCGTGATGAGACCTAGAACCAAGGGAAACGCCCTAAAGCCACCTTCCGTAGGAGCACACTGCAATACAAAGGCCTGATGATGCCTTCTGCTTTGTCTGCTTGTTTTCACATAGACTATCCGTATTCTAACTTCTTTGCCAGTCAATCAGTGACATCCAAGGAGCATATGTTCTTTTTTTTTTTTTTTTTGAGACAGAGTCTCACTCTGTTGCCCGGGCTAGAGTGCCATGGCGTCAGCCTAGCTCACAGCAATCTCAAACTCCTGGGCTCAAGTGATCCTTCTGCCTCAGCCTCCCGAGTAGCTGGGACTCCAGGCATGCGCCACCATGCCCGGCTAATTTTTTCTATATATATTTTTAGCTGTCCATATAATTTCTTTCTATTTTTAGTAGAGACGGGGTCTTGCTCTTGCTCAGGCTGGTCTTGAACTCCTGACCTCAAACAATCCACCCGCCTCGGCCTCCCAGAGTGCTAGGATTATAGGCGTGAGCCACCATGCCTGGCCCAAGGAGCATATGTTCTATGCATAACAATGTACAAGGATATGTGGTAATATTAATATCAGAGATAGGAGAGGTAGGTCCCTCCTGTTTTCGAGGAACTCCAATCTGGTTAAGTAAATAACACACACATAGATTCTAGTAAAGCAAATGACACTACTGTAAGTACTAAATGATTTGGGTGCTTAGTAAATATGGTTAAGGAGAAAAGTATTTCAGGAATCTAACAGTTTGGAACTGAGATTCTTGAAGCCAAGGTCTATGACTTATCTGATTCCTAAGAAATACCTACTCAATGAATGAATGAATGAATGAATGACTACACTCACTACCAAATGAATCCCAGAGTAAAACTCTGCCCACTTGCATACTATCTTTGTCTTTATTCTAATTTTCTAAATTCTAAATATATTTCTCAGGTTGAAAAAGGCAATAAATTCTTATTGCAAGGTTAGAAAAACAAAGAGGTAACAAAACAAAGGTTGTACAAGTCCCATCACTGAAAGATAACTGCTGTTAACATTTTGCTACATAGCCTTAGCTATTTTTTACGCATAACCAACTCACATATTTATTTTTTAACAAAAAGGAGAATGTAAGTGTAAATTCTACTTTTTGTCTGGCTTTCTAATATCATATTAACTGGCTTTTTCACATAACAATGTACTGAGGCCATTTGTCCACATCAACAAAATCTGTGTCATTTTTAAGAACTAAAAAGATTTCATTGTTATGAATATACCCTATTTATTTAACCCACACTGATGGATATTTAGCTTATTTGGAATTTTTTACAAGTACAAACATGTGATGTAACTTGCCTACTTCCACAATGATGTCCTTACTCTAAATCAATATAAATAGATTTGGTAGGTCAAAAGGGGGGAAAGACTTTAAAGGTTTTTGATACTTACTGCCAACTTACCCTGTGGTTGGGTTTTTAGACCTTCCATTTTGGCTGTGGGTAATAAAGCAGTCATGACTGGGGGAAAAAAGGTGATGCTATTCTATAGTAAATGTAACAAGTCTTTTAATGTAAAGTTATAATAGCAGAAGAACTAAATAGAAGAACTCATAGAAAAACCAAAAAACCCACATAACTTTACTGGAAAGAGAAATGGGGTTTAAGATACAAAATTCCTGGGCCAAGTTTTGGGCCTTTCTATAAATAATTGTGATATGTAGCCTTTTCTGTCCACTGTCCTGGGCAATCAGCCAGATTTTCCTTCCCAGATTAGCATCTTCAGGGCTAGTGAACCCCATTACGTGTCTCCTAGCCATGCCCCTTTCTGCAGGGCTGTGTTAGCTTTTTTATGCATGCCACTGTTGGTAGAACTCCACAGCAGGGTTTCTATGATGCGTCATTCACAGTTGACATTTTGGCAGTATTTGCAATTACGTTAATTAATTCAGTCATTCCTGCAATGGTATTTTTTGAATGCCTATTCTGTGCTAAGCACCGTTCAGACACTGAATCCAGAAGTAAACAGAACTGGGGAAAGGGATGGGGGAGACAGAAATAACACATATACACACAAACAAATGAGATGATTACAGAATCCAAGGAATACTGGGCACAAAACAGAAAGGAATGTAGAAGAACCCATGGGGTGTTTCTACCACACGCCCTTCTTAAACAGTGCTGGGGCCTGGTTTGCCTCCTCCACCGCTTAGCTGGGGGTGGGGCTGGATCACCCTTCAGACAGTGAGGACCTCAAAGGCCATATAGGGGAGAGGCCTTCCCTAAATGGTCACACTGCCTGAAGCAACAATGCTTCACCTGGAAGAGGACTGCACTTCTAGAAACACCACTGTGCCCCAGTCTGGGACGCTGGCTGGGGCTCAGTCCCCAGTCCTGACGAACACAGAGCTTAGCCAGTGAGCATCTGCTGGGCCGAGACTTGGTTTTTAAAGTCCTGATACCAGAGAGGTGGCTAAAGATACCTCTGACCAAACTTCACCATTTTGCTGCTCTTCAAATGTCTTCAGTGGGGGCACATCAGCAACCTGTGAGGAGAATCACGCAGACTAACTTTAGGGGTGCCAATGGCTTCCCAGCAGCTGGGTACGCTGTGTTCAGTGAGGAAGAACTGGTTGCCTTTTTGAGCTCCTTGAAGGTTGAAAATGAATCTCATTGGTTCATTTACACATGTTAAGCCTTCAATAAATATATGTTTCTTGAATAAAAGAGTTTTTGAATTTCAAGAATATTATTAATATTTTAGTTGATGGAATGTGAAAGAATTATTTAGACATAAAAATTATTCTGAAACTGAAATCATTTTAGAATAATTCACCAGGCATCATTTTTAAAGTGCCTCCAGCAATGAAAAGCAAATGGAAGATTTTTTTTGTTGGGAGATTAGTGGTATCTTGGTACTGTTCAGTGGTACTGTTCCAAACAGAATAGGAGGTTCTATCTGGAAAGAAATGCTAAGCACTATTCACAGCTCAATAGTACATGAACTAAAATAAAATCCTAAGCCCCTGCTGACTGAACAACCCCCTCTTGGCCAAGGGGACCCCAGAGAAACCTTAAAACTGAGTTCGCAGCCATGATGGGGTGGGAGGTCAAATACACCTTATTTTACCCCTCCCTTGCTAATGGCCATCAGGCTTTTTTCCTAAGGGCGTTTATAAACAGAAACCAGCCTCATGATCCAGACCAGCACTCTTTTCTGACACAAGACCACCGGCCATGGAGTGGGTTTAACCAGTCTATGGAGCAGGCGCAGACAGTTTTCATGTCCCTGCTTCACATTTTGACATCCGAGGGCCACCATTTCTGAACATGGACCCCATAAAGAGGCAGAAAGTTCCGCTGCACAGGTGCATTTTTCTTCCTTCATAAATATGCATGACTCCTCCTATAGCTTGTTAAATATGTATATGTGGCCACCCCACTCAGTATAAATTCCTATTCCCTTTGTCCCTGCCTTGAAGCACATGTTCCTGGCTCCCGGCTGGGGCTCTGCTTTCTGGCCTGTTAGATTAGCCACCCACAGGTTGCAATGCTTTATGAGAAACGAAGCTCTCCTTTCCAAGTTTATGAGCTTCATTATTTTCTTCAGTTAATAAGTGAATAAAAATAAGTTCTGCAGATTGACTGAAAGCCAAAGATTTCCTTTTCCCAGTACAGGGTAAATTGAACAACCAAACACTACATAGATGGTAAAGCAAACAGCAAACAATGCTTAATATTAAAATATCAGTGAAATCTAATGAGGGGGAAATAGAGACAAAAATCTAGATCTGTTCACTGACTTTTTCAGAGCTTCCTCGGGAGGGCTGACCCCGCATACACGTACCTGTGAGCATGAAGCAGATGGAGGTTTTTCCTGCTCCGTTGTGTCCCAGAAGAACAGTGATCTGTCCTCTGTATAGATTCATGGTCAGATCTTTGACTGCTACGTGTGTAGTGCTTCCTCTGTGAAACACCTGCGGAAAAAGTCAAGGTGTGATTGCCAGTATAACATGTGCACATGGAAGAAGAACATTTCTGAAGAACCTATGACAGGCTGCACACCCATCAACTTCCCCTGAAAGTTCATCAGTGGGAATCCAAGTAGAAATCTTAAATAGGGAGCCCCTTCTTTTAGTGTTTAACTGCCTGGAGTACTGAGTAAGCTGACCCAGAGCAATCCCATGGGATCTTTTCCCTGATCCCCGGAACCTGGTAGTAGAGCACCTAAACCTCAGAGGGCCTGGAGATTGCAGATTTTTCTATTTTTTATAGAGACTGGGTCTCACTCTTGCTCAGGCTGAACTCCTGGCCTCAAGCAATCCTCCTGCCTCAGCCTCCCAAAGCGCTAGGATTACAGGTGTGAGCGAACGTGTCCAGCCTCGATTATTTTAAGTCAAGTATGACAGTCCTGTTCCCTGACTTTTCAGTCTTCCTTGCAGTAGAGGTGACCATGTGACAGAATTCTGGGCAATAAAAATAAGGGGTAATAGGAAGGAAAGAAAGAAGGAAGGAAGGAAGGAACATAGGAAGGAAGGAAGGAAGGAAGGAAGGAAAGAAGGCAGACTTGCCAAAAGAAAGCATTTTAACTCTTATCTTTCCCCATAGAGGAGCTAAGTATCCATCTCGCATCCATGAGATGATGGATAAAAGCTAATAGGCTACAAATGGCCCAGGGAAAATCAATCAATCAATCAGAAGGCCCTCTGGTCTGGGATGGCTTTGTTGAGTAGCTGAAATCATGCCAGAATCATCTGCCTTAACTGCTTGTTAAGTGAGAAAAGAAACCAAAGTCCCCACAGTAAGTTGGGTGAAGACTGGAGCATTCCCAACTACCACCGTGCTGCGTGGAGCAGCTGGAACCAGCACTGCTTCCTGACTCCCCTGGGCTGGGACATGATCCACTTGATTCGACGAGCAGAACAAGGCAGCACAGTGCCGCAGCATCAGTGGTACAAGGGCACTGCCATGTCCTTCACAGTGGAAGAACGGAAGATTTCACACAAAACAGCAATGCTCTGTAGCACATACCAGGGCATACATTTATGTCCAGGCATCCTGTTATGGGAGTGCTCAGCCAACTCAAGGCTCTCATGTAGCAAGTGCTCAGCAAACCCTTGTGAAAGAACTAATGCCTCTACTTCTACATTTGGAAGCTAACAGTGGAATCTCATTTAAAATATGATTTTGTTATATAAAAGTCATCCATCAAATGGCTGAATTCCAATGTGTCTCCAACAAGGGGGTGTTTGGCATTGGGAGGATGAGAGGTGACTGTTTTTAAGAGAGAAAGTTCATCTAGACCCTCTATCTGGTCATTTAACTTTATGACAGAAAATGGGACATTTCAAGTTATATTTCTAATTCTGAGGATAGCATAACAGAAGGGAATTAAAATCTTCAATCACAAAACATACCCTGTAACCATTGTTAGAATAAAACAGAAGCTTATATGCACTATATCTTAAGTTCTTGGAAGGAGATCTGTGAGCCAATACCTTGCGTAGATGCTGAATTTCAATTCCTTTAATCAAATCGGTAGGCTCTTTCTGAATAAACTCACTTTTCGGAGCTTTTACAGGAACCCTCATGTCCAGCAGTGATTGTGTAACAGGTATAGGTTTTCCATGCCAGTAGGAGGGCTGGAGAAGAAGCCAGCGTACACATTAATCATTTAGGTGAATTGACTTCCTTTTCTGGAAGATAAATATTTTGGTAAATTAGAATCTCCCTTCCCACCACACAGCTTTGATATTTGTTGTATCAAATATTTAATGGTGCCTGGAGAAGTTTAGCAACTTACTCATAGATTCACTACTAATCAACTGCATTTCAACCTATAGCCCATGCTCCCGAGAATGGAGTCACAAAAGATGCTCCTGGTGTACCAGGGAAGCCATCATATCAGCACTCAGCATCCTTGTGGGTGGAGGCCTGGAGAAATACTGGAGTTAACTATCTACCCATTTCCCTACAAGAAGGGCAAGTGTGGCAGCCTTTGCAGAGGTCCCAACTGAGTACCTGTGCGATACAGACAGGATCAGTCAGTCACAGCAAGACCATGGGGAAAGGCAACCAGATGCTACTGCGGGAGGACTAAAGCAGACATGAAGAGCTCAGCTTTGTAAGAAAAACTTGGTCATCATGGGAGAGAAGTGATTCTGAGAACTTCATGGGGTTGTCAACAAAAGCTGTGTCCCCTGCCAGTGTCCTGGGAGTCATACAGGTCTCAAAAAGCTTCAGGGCCATTCCAACAGTGCAGCTCAATGGGCAGCATGAGAACTCTAGCATGTTGGGAGAGTGCATCCTGACATTTGCGCAGGCACTCTCAGGGGTGGGGGATGCTGTGTGGACTGACACCTTACATCAGTGGTGGGGCAAGAGTCAGAGAAACTGAGACTCACTGTTAATTATGCTCCATTGGTAACTATAAGCTGATAGGATTGGAATGAACCCAGGTTAGAGATTTCCTGGAGTTTGAGATTTGAATCAGGACATCACTGAAGGGGGTAGGAATGTTGATAATAAACAATGTAAAGTCTCACACCAATCTATAAAACAGCATCAGTGGCCGGGCGCGGTGGCTCGCGCCTGTAATCCTACCATTCTGGGAGGCCGAGGAGGGCAGATCGTTTGAGCTCAGGAGTTTGAGACCAGCCTGAGCAAGAGCGAGACCCCATCTCTACTAAAAATAGAAAGAAATTATCTGGCCAACTAAAAATATATATAGAAAAAATTAGTCAGGCATGGTGGTGCATGCTTGTAGTCCCAGCTACAGGAGGCTGAGGCAGGAGGATCGCTTAAGCCCAGGAGTTTAAGGTTGCTGTGAGCTAGGCTGACGCCACGGCACTCTAGCCCAGGAAACAGAGTGAGACTCTGTCTGAACAAAAAAAACCCAAAAAAACAGCATCACTACTCACCAGGGCAAAGAAGTACCAGGGCTTGGGTGTACCGTACTTTCCTGGGAAGATGGACTCCACATACCAGGCCACCAAGGAGTACAAGAAAGAGTCCAGCAGTAGCATCAGCAGCACCTGAGTGAAGTTCAGCTCTCCGCTCACATGGCCTATGTTCCTCCACTGGATGCCTATGCCTGTCCCAGAGGAAGGAAATCAGTCATCACATCAAAGACAGAGAGAAGCCGGGCATGGCGGTGCGTGCCTGTAGTCCCCACTACTCAAGAGGCAGAGGTAGGAGGATCACTTGTGCCCAGGACTTCAAGGCTGCCATGAGCTGTCATCATGCCTGTGAACAGCCACTGCACTCCAGCCTGGATAGCCTACTGAGACCCTGTCTCTGAAAAAACAAAAGACAGAATAGAACAGTTACCAGAATTTTTCAAACAGTCAGGGACCAGGCCAATCACAAGACTGGGCTATTTGTATCTGGGACATTTGTATATGGGACCAATGCTAGGCACAGGAAAGGGGAAAACTCCAGAAGTTCTCCCCTGAGATAAAATATTTTATTAGTACCAAAAGGCGGTAGTACTTTCATTGGCACCAAAAAGTAAGCAATTTGGCCACATCTGCACACCTTCGCACATGCTATGTGGAATGTTTTCCTACTCCTCCTGCCTTCTTTGTTAATTCTTACTTCAAAGATCAGTGCAAACAGCACTTACCCAAGAAGTATGTATACCCACTCTCCTTGTCTGGGTTAGATGCTCAATCCACATGCGTCTGGAACACCGTGTGCTACCTCACAGAAGGTCCTGCACTGTGCTGTGAATCTGTTCACTTACCACTGTCCCTGGAGTGTGTGTCTCTGGGGCCAGAGACAGTCTTTGTCTCAGTATCTCCAACCCCTGACTTGGGGTCTGTTGTGAGCAGATGCCCAACATTCCATTACTCATGTCCTTAGGGATTACCGCCTGCCTGTGGGCATATTCATCTGTGTTCCTGCATCCATGACAGCAGACACACATTTGTGAGCCATCCTGTGCCTTTCAGGAAGGACACTGATCCCAAGTTCAACAAGGGCAGTGTGCTTTCAAACCAAGAGAACTTTAGTGTGTGACAAATCTATGAGTTAACTCAGTGAAACCTCGCCCCCAAACTCTCTCAACTTTCAACAGACGGGCCCCACAAAGAACACATGTTCATTCACTAACATATAAGGAATCAACATACCATTTAAATCTATTTTTCCCCATGAGTATTTGTAATTATGTTTTCATCATTGCTTTGTTAAAGAAAACCACTTAATTTCAATAAATTATCGTTGACTTAACATCCTTTACTATATTTTAGGCAGCTTTCAGTCAAAGGCCCATGTGGACCATCCCAACTTAAATAATTCATTGGTAGGTGAAACCTCTAACCAAGTCATTGTGGTTATCCCAATCACAGCAAGGGGATCCACAAACTAGATTCAGCTTATAACTCCTATTCCTGTCATCTGCTGCTGAGGTAGTATTCGGAACCAAACACTGAGCAATGCAGGCACTTGCTAGAACATTCACAAGTACATCATCTTAGTGTACCACTGGAACTGTAGACAGCAAGTATCACACCCCATAGGGCTCAGGGTGTCCCACATTTTGACTGATAGTTGGGCTGTAATCTTCTGCAATGAACTGCAGATGCTGTGAGGAATTCTTCAAACTCCAGAAACAGGAGTTTGAAAACTTAGGATTGCACTCCAACTATGGAAGTTATAAGGGAGCTAGAACACCTCTGATAGAAGGTCCCCTAGATCAACCTGTAAACGAAGAGACCCCAAGGCTGTAAGAATAAAATATGATATATGTAAAAAGTGCCACACTATCTGTAAAGTTCTGAAATGTTATCTGAACTTCTAATCATAAATCTATATATCTATCTATTTACATGGGCATATAATTTCCTACTTCTTTAATATGCTTTAGTTTTTCTCCCCAACTACATTGTAAACTGCATATTGTGAACCATGTTTGTTATTTCTTTAGTGTCCCACACAGTGCTTACCATAGTTTTAAGTATATTGCCAGTGCTCAGAACACTGAGCCAGTTATGTTTATTTGGACATAAAGGCCAGCCTTACCCATGGGAAAGCATCAAGGCAGCTCAGAGAGAGAAAGCTCACCGTGTGCCTCAAACATGGAGATGAGTCGGACTCCCACTGCCATGGCAACATTCGAAAAGAGACAAGAGACAATCTTTTCAAAGTAGCTTCTCTGGGTGTAGCTGAAAGTGAGGTACAGGTATGGGAGGTAGGTGAAGAAGAAGATGATGCCTCCTAAGGCAGTTCCAGCATGGGCTGCATGTTCAGAGGAAAGAAATGGAAAGAGTTCAGTCAATAATGCACAGAGGAAGTCAGTGATAACACATGCCCCCTTTCCCTGCCTTGGTAAGAGAATTATCTCTGCACTTGTTCCAGCATTTCAGAAGGGAAGCAATCTTTTGCAGCAGAGTGGGTTCAGTAAAGATAATAATAATTAAAAAAAGGAAAAAAAAAGTCTCTTAAGAAATGTTGACAGAAACCTTTCATAGTTGCATTCTCACTAAGTAAAGATGAAGAAGATTTGTAGCATTTAAAAAAAAGAATGGATCCTTACATAAAGACGCAAATATCTAACCACCTAAAACTTCCATTCCCTAACACTGTATTAATTTCTCCTACAATAAAATTCCTCTTCTAGGCTGGGCGCGGTGGCTCACACCTGTAATCCTGGCACCTTGGGAGGCTCAGGTGGGAGGACTGCTTAAGGCCAGGAGCTCAAGACCAGCCTGGGCAATGTAGCAAGACCCTGTCTCTATAAAAAATAGAAAAATTATCTGGGTGTGGTGGTGCATGCCTGTAGTCCCAGCTACTCAGGAGGCTCAGGTGGAAAGATCCCTTGAGCCCAGGAGTTTGAGGTTGTAGTGAGCTGTGATGACGACACTGCACTCTAGCCCAGGTCACAGAGTGACACCCTGCCTCAAAAAAAAACCCCAAAGAGCAAGACAAACAAACAAACCTTCTTTTTGAAAGATGAGTGGTAGATTTGTATAACATGTATTAAGCACTATGGCACTATGACCAACACTGTAAAGACATCATTTTATTTAATCTACATAACCTCCCAGTTCAGAGGAAACTGAACTTCAGCCACATTAAATAAATGTGCTCAATGTCATGGAGCTAGTAAATTATAGTGATGGATTCAAAGTTTTCCAGGTTCTAAACACAGTGGCTCCAGATTTGGAAACAAGGCCAATATGACTGAAGCCTGGGAGCTGAACTCAAATTAAATGTAAATGTTTGACTTCTAGGAAGTTAAGAGAATAAGGATTGACAATGTGAAGGTTTGTATGTAAAAGCAAGAGCTGCAGTTAAGGCAGGAGGCAGCTCTTGGTTCATCTGATCACATGAAGTATTGGCTAATCTACAACTTCTCTGGGTCCCACTTTCTTCTTTTGTAAAAGGTGGTAATAATTGCTGATATTTACTAAGCTCTTACTATACACCAAGTCTTATTCTCAGCATTTCATGTGTAATATCCCATTTAACCTTCACAACTACATTACCAAGTAACTACTGTCAGATTGCCCTAGCAATCTTCAGTGATGACCAATGAGAGTTTTTTGTATTATTATAATTCATGGGTTTTTACATATTAATATTTTATATATCTCAATCCATTACAATCATTACTCTTTTTGATGCTCAAAATGTTCTATCTTAGGTGAGTGGATACATCTTCAAGAGACTCTTTTATCCTTTAGACATTATCCCATTAGTCTGTGAGAGCGTCCTTGCTGTGATACAAAAGGTCCAATGTTTAAGTCATACCTTTGCTACCCCATACCTCAAATCAGCTACTTCTCCAAGGTGCTCTGGTTCCTCGTAAAGATAGTCAGAGGCCACAATCTGGACACCAGGTGTTTACTGCTATTGGGTTGTCATTGCTTCTAAGTTTTTGCAATGGACATGGTAAGGAAATACATTTTTTAAAAGTAAAACAACTATAATTGTAGTTAATGTCTATGATTACAGGATTTTACCTTAACTTCTTTGGTATTATATTTGTATCTCTTTTCTTTTACACTGAAAATCTTTTTTTTTTTTTTGAGACAGAGTCTCGCTTTGCCCAGGCTAGAGTGAGTACCGTGGCATCAGCCTAGCTCACAGCAACCTCAAACTCCTGGGCTCAAGGGATCCTACTGCCTCAGCCTCCCGGGTAGCTGAGACTACAGGCATGCACCACCATGTCCAGCTAATTTTTTCTATATATATTTTAGTTGGCCAGATAATTTCTTTCTATTTTTAGTAGAGACGGGGTCTCGCTCTTGCTCAGGCTGGTCTCGAACTCCTGACCTCGAGCGATCCACCCGTCTCGGCCTCCCAGAGTGTGAAAATCTTGATTGTATGTTTTTTGCTTCATCCTCTGATATATCTGTATCAGTTTCAAAATAACAATACTAATACTACTAGTCACAATAAGATGACTAAATATAGCTTAAGATTTCTCTGAAGTTCTTTTTGTCCTTAAAATATCTCTCATAAAGGATGCATAATAAAAATATATTTTAAAGGCATTTAAAGTAATTATTTTTGGGGGGGATAAGCCCCCAACTTGAAAACATTTATTTCTGTTGGTTTTCAATTTTTATTTTTATTTATTTTTGAGACAGAGTCTGGCTCTGTTGCCCAGGCTAGAGTGCCATGGTATCATCATTGCTCACAGCAACCTCAAACTCCTGGTCTTGAGTGATCCTCCTACCTCTGCCTCCCAGAGTGCTAGGATTACAGGCATGAGCCACTGTGCCTGGCCTTATTTTATGTTTTTAATTGACACATAATAATTGTACATATTTATGGAGTACATAGTGATGTTTCAGTACATATACTGTATAGTGATCAGATCAGGGTAATTAGCATATCCATCATTAGCATTTCTTTTTGTGGGGAACATTCAGTATATTCTGTCTAGATATTTGAAACTATACACTATTGTTAACTACAGTTATCCTACAGCGCTATAGAACACTAGAACTTACTCTTCCTATTTAGTTGCAATTCTGTATCCTTTAGCAATCTCTCCTTATGCCCCCTTCTCCCTATTCTTCCCAGTATCCTGTTTTACTTTTTACTTCTATGAGTTCAATTCTTAGTTCTCAATTTTTTTTTAAAAAAAGGGTCACTTTTAATGTAAGTGCACTAGTGCATTATGTCCTCAATAAACCTGACTTTTAAAAATGGTTGGGAAGTGTTCCTTCCTCCTCCACTTTCTGAAACAGTTTGTTTAAATTTGGTATTATCATTATTATTATTATTATTATTATTTTTAGACAGGATTTCACTCTGTTGCCTAGGCTAGAGTGCAGGGGTGTCATCTCAGCTCACTGCAACCTCAAACTCCTGGGCTCAAGGGATCTTCTGGCCTCAGCTTCCCAAGTAGCTAGGACTACAGGCTACTATCCCCCTATTCCCCTATTCAACGATGTCTGGCTAGTTCTTTCTCTTTTTTTAGAGATGGGGTCTCACTATGTTGCCCAGGCTGGTCTCTGACTCCTGGATTCAAGCGATTCTCCTGCCTTGCTGGAACTGTAGGCGTGAGCCACCATGCCTGGCCCCAAAGCTTTAAACGTCCCTCTAAGCACTGTTTAGTTGCATCTCACAAATTTTTATGTAATCCATTTTCATTATCATTCAGATTAAAGAATCCCTTGTGATTTCTGCTTTTGCCTATGCTTCATTTAGAAATGTGTTGCTTGATTTTAAGTATTTGGTTCTTTTCTGAATATGTTTTTATTGATTTCTAATTTAATTCCATTGTGGTCAAACAATATATTGTTAGATTTTAACATCTCGTCTTTCTTGAGACTAATTTTGTGGCTCAGCATTTCTTGGTGTACATTCCTTGGCACTTGAAAAAATGTGTACTCTGCAAATGGTTGGGTGTAGGGTTCCTAAAATGTCAGTGTAGTAAGTTCTTATAATTGTGTTGTCTAAACATCCACTCTGAATAGAGGTTTAGCTCTCATACCAGAAGCAGGGCTCAGTCACGCTGACGGTTTCCAGTTCTCCACCTCCTCCCGGTTCCTTACTGTGATTCATCCAGATACCTGCCTTACACTTCCAGCTCCTGGTGACCCCTCCCCACAGGACATCTAGATACAACCTCCTTGACTCTCCCCGCAGACCCTCTCACCCTACATTTGCTGCTCAGATCTGCTGCAGTGACCACAGCATGATTCCATGAAGCTCCTGCCTGCTTGCTCTGAACTCACCGGTCAGAACTCCCTATCAGAAACCTGCTTAGGGTAATGCCTTGCATCCCAGTAAATGCTTTGGCCCACAGGTCCATCTCGCTCTTCCTCTTGCTCCCACACGCTGGTTGAGCACACATGCCCACAGCCCCCTGGTCCCCTTCCTGTACTTGGCCCTGTGAAGCAAGCTTCCCTCTTCTCTCTGGATCTGCAAGTAATATGCTGCTTGTTATTTCACGTTTTGTTGAATTGCCTCCTCCGTGTCTCACTTGACCAGCACACCCAAACCTAACTTCTTTTCTCATAGAAGTTCCCCTAGAGATCGGCTCTCTTGGTAGGAATAAACTGGACACAGGTCAGACCACAAGGCTGTCTGCCAATACAAAGAAGTTTCCTATGAGAAGATACCTGATCACAGGTTGGCCACACAAGCCTTAGGCCATCTGCCAGGATAAAGCAGTATTGAAAGGCGCACTGTAAACATCCAAGCCAAACTCCCTGGAGTCCTGTCAGGGCGCGGTTAGAGTTTACAGCCACTCTTCAGAAAGACTGCAACACCAAATTAGAGGGAAAATACGATAGTCAGGTAGGTCAAGGTAGTCTGTGGTGGTATACAAATCTATATCCTTATTGATTTTTCAAATCAAATGACTCTTAACAAGAGAAATGTTAAACTCTCCAATGGTTGTAGATTTGCCTATTCCTAGCTTCAAGTGTTTTGTAGCTCTGTTATTAGAGGCTTTACATTTATGATTGTCTTCCTGATGAACTTTTATCATTTTCAAATGTCCCTCTTCATCGCTGATAATACCCTGGACTTAAAGGCTATCTTTGTCTGATATAATTATAGTTATACTAGCTTTCTTGGTCTTGCTATCAGCTTTCTTGTTCTTGCTTTTGCATAGTACATCTTTTTCCATTCTTTTACTTTTAACTCAAATCTTTATATTTACAGTGCATCTCTCAAATTGGGTCTTCCTTTTTTTGTTTTGTTAAGAGATGAGGGTCTTGCTGTTGCTGGAGGGCAAGTGAGGTGATCATAGCTCACTGTAACTCAAACTCCTGAGCTCAAGCAATCCTCCCACCTCAGCTCTCTGAGTAGCCGGGACTACAGGCATAAGCCATTGTGCCCAGCCAGGTCTTCCTTTTTTATCTCATCAAATAACCTTTTTTTTTAACAGATGTGTTTAGTCCATTTATATTTAATGTAATTTTGATATGACTTAATTTAAGTCTACCATTTTGCTATTTTTAAAATATGTTTTCCATCTGTTTTTCTGTGTTCATCTTTTCCTGCCTTCTTTTTTTTTCTTTGTAACATGAGGTGCTATTTGATTTTCCTACATTCTTGTATATTAATCAAGTAGTTCTTAGTTTTAATAAGTTCAATATCTGGGCTTCCTCAGAGATAGCTTTGGTTTACTTCTTTTTTTTCCTGTGAATGGGCCATACTTTCCTGTTTCTTTGTATGCTTCGTATTTTTGTTGTTCTTGAGAAGTGTACATTTTGAATATTGTAATATGGTAACTCTGGAAATCAGATTCTTCCCCCTCCCCTAGGATTGCTATTGTTTCTTAATGAGGACTGCAGTGCCCACACAGAAATTTGTACATGAATGTTCATAGCAATATTATTAACAATAGCCAAAGGTGGGAACAAACCAAAGGTCTATCAACAAATGAATGGATAAACAAATTGTGGTATGTACCTATGATGGAATATTATTCAGCCACAAACACAAGTGAAGTACTGATACATGCTACAACTTATTAATATATGAACCATAGACACATTATGCTAAATTGGGTTGTAAGTTTTTATTCTGTTTTTTAAAATGAGGTAAAATTAACCAAAGTATACAATTCACCAGCATTTGGTACATTCTAAATGAGATGTGTATAACCACCATCAAGTTCTAAAACATTCATCACCCCAAAAGAAAACCTCACACACCTCTGTTTTTTTTGTATTAAAACCACCCTCGTGGGTACAAAGTGGTATCTCACTGTGACCTTGATTTGCTTTTCTTTAATGGCCAAGATGTTGAACATCTTTACATGTGCTTCTTTGCCATTTGTGTATCTTCTTTGTAGAAAAGTCTATTCAAGTCACTTGCCTATTTTTTTTAACATTTTATTTATTTATTTTCTATTTTTTAGAGACAGGATCTTGTTACGTTGGACGGGCTAGATCTGAACTCCTGGGCTCAAGTGATCCTCCCACGTCAGACTCCTGAGTAGCTGGGACTGGCTAATTTGCCCATTTTTAAATTGGGTTGTTTGTCTTTTTGTTAAGTTTTAAGAATGGATATAAAACACTTGTCAGATACATGACTTCCCATTCTGTAAGTTGTCTTTTCACTTTCTTAATCATGTCCTTTGATGTATAAAAGTTTTAAATTTTGATTAAGTCCAATTTTTATCTAGTTTTTCTTTTATTGCTCCTGTTTTTGGTGTCAAATCTAAGAATTTATTGCCAAATATGAGGTCATGAAGGTTTACTCTTACGTTTTTTCATTTTGAGTTAACTTTTGTATATGGAGTGAAGTCAAAGTCCAACTTCATTCTTTTACAAATGGTTATCCAGTTGTCCCTGAATTGTTGAAGAGACTATTCTTTCCCCATAGAATGGTCTTGGCACCCTTACCAAAAATCAGTTGGCTGTAGATGTATGGGTTTATTTCTAGACTCTCAATGGTATTCCATTGGTCTGTATGTCTATCCTTATGTTAAAACCATACTGTTTTGGTCTCTGTAGCTTTGTATTAAGTTTGAAATCAGAAAATTTGAGTCCTCTAATTCTATGTTCTTTTTCAATATTGTTTTGGCTTTTGAGGCCCCTTGTAATTCCATATGGATTTTAGGATCAACTTGTCTGTTTCTGAAAAACAGACAGCTGGATTTTAATAGGGATTGCGCTTTAATAGGGATTTCGCTTTGTTAATGGTATCTTTAAAGCACAAAAGTTTGTAATTTTGATGAAGTCCAACTTACCAATGTTCTCTTTCATCAGTTGTGTTTTTGGTGTCCTATATAAGAAATCACTGTCTAACCCACGATCACAAAGATATTCTCTTGCATTTTCTTCCAAGAGTTTTATACTATAGTTTTAGCTCTTATATTTAGGGTTATAATCCACTTTGAGTTAATTTTTATATATGATGTAATGTAGATGTCCATGTTTATTCTTTTAAATGTGGATATCCAGTTATTCCAGTACCGTTTGTTGAAAAAACTATTCCTTCCTTGTTGAATTGTCTTGGCCCCTTTGTAGAAAGTCAATTATAAATGTTGGGTTGCATGGTATATCTTTCCTTTCGCTTGATGCTCTCCCCTGCTATTTGCTTCCCACTCTGGTCCTGATTTATCGTGCTTCCAACCTCATTGGTCTTTGTCTTTTATTTGAAGTCCTCTGCTTATTCCTTGCATTTGACCAAGTTTAGCTGTCCAGGTTTCAACCTTTAGCATCCCTTAAGCCTTTGGTTGCAGGCATCCTTTGATGCTCATGCTCCACGCTCCCCACACAACTCTCCTACTTGACCATCTCTCCTGCCATGCTTACCCTAAAGTCATGGAGGAAGAGGTAGAAGATTAGATATAGAGTTTGAATCAGGAGATAGTGTTCAGGCCCATTCAATCTCTCCAAGGATACAACCCCTCTTGGCAGAAAAGAGATTTGCCAGGGCCCACATATTCGAACATGCTATTTGATGTAAAATATTCACAAATGTAAATGATAAGCTGCCCGGCTTCATTTATACCACACATTGATTTTTTTTTCCCAGTTCTCTTGAGCCTCCCCCGGCTCTTCTTTTTTGTCATCAACTGCTGGGCCTGTCCTTCATGAATGTTTCTGCTATACCTCTCTAGGTTGACTCACAATTCAGTTCTCCTGCACTGTGACTTTGACTCTACTTCTTATTATTTTTGTCCTTCATAGTTCATCAATTCTACCAATAGTTTTAGAGATAACACATCTCCTGACATGACCAAATTCCAAGGGATTCCTCTCTTACTGTGGTGCCCTAGAAGCCACCCTACTATTGTGCCCCAACTTAACAATCAAGACCTGGAAAATTATCTGCCTCGGATGTCTTATAACTCCCCCATTTCCTCCCATATTGAGACTTGCTGCCTCCATTTGAAGTTACATTAAGGAGCCAAATGAAGCATAAAAACATACATATATTGAGATATTGCAATAAACCTTCAGTGGGGAATAGAAGTCTTCCACTGCTAAAACAACCATAAAAGTGAAAACTTGAGGCTGGGCATGGTGGCTCACGTCTGTAATCCTAGCACTCTGGGAGGCCGAGGCGGGCGGACAGTTTGAGCTCAGGAGTTTGAGACCAGCCTGAGCAAGAGAAAGATCCCATCTCTACTAAAAAAAAATAGAAAGAAATTATCTGGACAACTAAAAATATATATAGAAAAAATTAGCCGGGCATGGTGGCACATGCCTGTAGTCCCAGCTACTCGGGAGGCTGAGGCAGGAGGTTTGCTTGAGCCCAGGAGTTTGAGGTTGCTGTGAGCTAGGCTGATGCCACGGCACTCTAGCCTGGGCAACAGAGTGAGACTCTGTCTCAAAAAAAAAAAAAAGTGAAAACTTGGCTCTTGAGGAATAATTAATGGTGTAGGTAATGGAAATAGCAATGCTATCAGAAAAAGAAGTCATAAATACCCTCGGATAGAAAATTATATTAGGACTCACCTCTTTGGAAGAATGTGCTGACCATGAAGGCAAAGAAAATTGTGGCAATGGCAAAACACATTAGAAAAACAAATATCAAACTAGGGTCACTGTTATTGAACACTGCCACATTTTCCACCTATAAAACAATCATAGATGTACCTAATTTTTACATGCAAAGAATAAGGAAAAAGCATAAACTACTGTCAAACAATACAGGAAGTATTTTTAAAATCTGAGATTATCTTAAGCTAAACAATTTATACAGATTTTTAAGGCAGACCTTTGACCCAGCATTCATTACCATTTACAAACTATGCCCTGTACATGTATCTTTTTTTGGAAAGTGTCAGTTTGGATTTAATTTTGGATCCAATGTGAATATTTTTTTCTTTTAATAAGTGAGTCTACCCCATTTGTCATTATCACTATTACAGATAATTTTGATATTTCTTTTGATATCTTGTATCTTCTCTTTTTAATGTTTTCTAGTCATTTCCTTTGTTTTACATATTTTGCTACTTAGTCTGGATTTTCTTGTCTTCCTTTGTCCAAACTGCCCCTATTTTGGTAATTTATTTATTTATTTATTTATTTTTTTTGAGACAGAGTCTCGCTCTGTTGCCCAGGCTAGAGTGAGTGCCGTGGCGTCAGCCTAGCTCACAGCAACCTCAAACTCCTGGGCTTAAGCGATCCTACTGCCTCAGCCTCCCGAGTAGCTGGGACTACAGGCATATGCCACCATGCCCGGCTAATTTTTCAATATATATATTTTTAGCTGTCCATATAATTTCTTTCTATTTTTAGTAGAGATGGGGTCTCGCTCAGGCTGGTCTCGAACTCCTAACCTTGAGCGATCCACCGGCCTCGGCCTCCCAGAGTGCTAGGATTACAGGCGTGAGCCACCGCGCCCGGCCTATTTTGGTAATTTAGAATGTAAATTTTCATATATCCAAACAGTGGGTTATAATTCAGTCATTAAATGCAAGTTGGCATATTTTAACACCAAATTCCATTGAGAATATAAAAGAAAAACACCCAAGATACCATAGACATAAAAGTATGTCCTCATCTTTCATAATAACTATTTTTAACTCTTTGTAGACTAATAAAATTTGTAATGTTTTAAAGTTTACAAAATATATTTTTTGGCAACCCCTTTACTAATGAAAGTAACCACACCCATGTCCAGTACCCAAAGACCTGGGTACTGGAAGGAGGGCAAAGCTCTCCCTTATCCTAAAGATCTTAAATGCTTGATTCCCCCAAGTTTCAGCAAATGCCATCAGATATCAACCTGAGGATTTCAAGTGGTCATCAATAACTGTGTTTCCATCATGTATCGGGTCTCGGCACCACCCCCCATACAACACTAAATTTCTTTCCTGCCTATTCATAGCTTAGCACATCCTAAAGGACAAGAGACATGTACCTTCATGCAGAAGAGAATGGTCATGAAAGAAACAGCAATGAAGACAGAAATCAAGAACATGATGAACCAAGCAACCCAGTGTAGCCAGCTTTCCAGTCCCATCATGCACATGTACTCCTAGAGAAAGTAAAAGAACCAGACGTTATGCGGTCCAACACTCACAGTTCCAGCTGGTCTGGTCCAGCAGCCTGTGACTGAAACCCCAGCAGACTGGGGTGAAGGATCATGTGTGGACTGGGAGGAGCAGGCCAGTAGGGGGTGATGGAGATTAAGCGAGTTGGAAAGAGGAGTACAAACCAGTGAGTGGCACTAATTTGGCTTCGCTATGGTAGAGATAGGCCTTGTATTAAAATCATTCTTCTTTTGCAATGGTAAGTACTCTGTTCCTTCATCCATTTATGGAATGCCTACTATAAGTGAATGGTTCCTATGGCCCTGAGAATGAATCTAAACTGCTTGGCATCCTATGCCCTGGTCACACAAACCTTACTGCAATTCACTGAATGCAAAATGACCTCTACATCTTTTTGTCACATACACCGTTCCCATTCTTTTTTCTCTCATCCTCTTTTTACCTAGCAAAATCCTACTTGATTTTCAAAACCTAGTTCAAGAGCTACCTGCTCTGCAAAGCCTTCTCTGGTCAGCCTTGCCCATCCTCCACACAGCCATAGCACCTGTACATTCTATTACCTTACCACTGGGATTCTTCTGTAACACTTGGTCTTACTGCCATGCATCGCCTGAGGAAAAGGTCTGTGTCATTTGTATCTGCATCCCTAACAGACGTGTGTGGCGGATACTAACATAAGTCACTCAGTCAATGTCTGGCAAGTGAACACGTGCAGAGCACTGTGCTAGACACCACACGGAAGATTTGGAGACAATAACAGGCAAAGGTGCTGAAGACACACATGGTAACAACACTGAATGTGCCACATTGTAATTGCAGAAGTTGCCTTTTTACCTTTTTTTCTTTCTTTTTTTTTTGCTTTGAGACAGAGTCTCACTCTGTTGCCCAGATGGAGTGCCATGGCATCAGCCTAGCTCACAGCAACCTCAAACTCCTGGGCTCAAGCAATCCTCCTGCCTCAGCCTCCTGAGTAGCTGGGACTACAGACATGCGCCACCATGCCTGGCTAATTTTTTGTATATATATTTTTAGTTGGCCAGCTAATTTCTTTCTGTTTTTAGTAGAGACGGGGTCTCGCTCTTGCTCAGGCTGGTCTCGAATTCCTGAGCTCAAACATCCTCCTGCCTCGGCATCCCAGAGTGCTAGGATTACATGTGTGAGTCACTGCGCCCAGCCAATACATGTATTTAGATACACAAAAACTTCCCGTTGTGTGACAGTTGTCCGCAGTGTTCAGTACAGTCGCATAGGTTTGCAGCCCAGGAGCAACAGACCATGCCATCTGGCCTCGGTGTGTAGTAGGCTGAATGCTCTGGGTTTGTGCAAGTGCACTCTGGGATGCGCACACAACTAAGAAAATGCCTAACAATGCATTTCTCAGAATGTATCCCTGTTGTTGAGTGAAGCATGACAGTACATAGTCCTAGGAATCAATAAAAGGAGAAGAAAATTAAAGAGAAGATTTTTTTAAAAGAGCAGCAAGTGAGGAGAGAAGAGAACAGGAGAGAGCAGGCCAACAGAAGACTAAAGAAAGCAGAGTAAAATCAGTGATTTCGGGAGCCAGTCAGCAGGATCAAGCTCGTCTTCAGTGTGTCTTCCTGGAGATGATTCCCACCCACCCACAGCCAACAGAGTGAGTGAATTGGGGACAACATCCCCCTCCAGGTTTATCAGTTCATCAGTCCACAAGCATTTTTTGAACACTTACCCTGTGGGAGGCGTGCACTAGCCAACCAGGAACCATGTGGCTGGACATTCCCAATCTAAAAGCAAGGACTCACGTCATACTAACAGATGGAACCATCTGAATTACAAGCGGGTTAAAATTATGAAAGAACTTCCAAGTTCCCACTCACCCTGGAGGCCACTCTGACACCTAAAGCAACCTCTTACCTGCTTTGGCCTCATTCCTATACTGTCATTTTCCCTCAGCAGCTTGCTCACAGCCCTGTCCCGGGAGAGGCGCAGTCTGAGGTAGGTGGGGTTACCTTTAGTCTCTTCTCTTTCTCCAGTCCAATGGAGTTGATGATGTCAAGCTCGATGCAGATGAAGCTGAGCATGAGGAGCAGAGGGAACTGGTTCTGCAGGACAAGGAAGAACTTGTCCTGGATATAGGTTCCATATGGGAATCTCTTCACAAGCACATTGAGACTCTCAAACATGTCGGTCGCCGCATTGTGAGCGTGGTACCACATGATGGCTTTATCCACAGCATGCTGTATGGCCAGGAAGCCCTCTCTGTAGTATCCTACCAGAAAATGGTGAGTATCAAGCATAAGAAATTAAGGAAGACTGAAGATGCAAAGCAACTGACAATCCAGATGGCTCGTGCCTAGCCATTCACAGAGCCAGACAGACAATGGCAGGGAAGGCATCCTCACAGTCCACACCTCGTGGTACAGAAGAAAGAGGGGAGTGACAATGGAAGCCCCTGGGGCTGATGGGACCTATGATCATAACATGGGGTAAAGGAGTCCTGGGAAGACAAAATAAGTGATGGCCAATTCAACAATCTTCCATGGTAGGGCCACATCTTCTCCCCTACTCAGACTTTAGGGAAAGGACACCTATTCTGGAGTTCCAATCACACAGCGTATACAGGATAGTTAAACTCACAGCACTTGAAGGTTGTGTGACTTGCTGTGACCTGTTTCTGAGTTGTTATTACTGCTATAGCATGAGCATTATGGTCACTGAATTTTGCTGCCAAGCCTCAAAAACACTCCTAACCATAAGCAACCCTCTTTTCAATACAGCATAAGTGGTGTGTTGGGGTCAGCTTTCAGGAAAAATCGGTTGAAAGGCAAAGATCCCAGGTTTTGGGGCCTTCTAAGAGATAATATCCCCACCTCCAAGTAAGGGTTATCTACCCTCTATGTGGGTTGAGCCAGGGTGGGGTACGTCAGCCCTGGAGTAGGGGTGGCTGTGGTCTTCTGACAGTCTGGACCTAGGCAGACCCCAGATCTGTCAAGATGAAAAAAGGAGGACCAAATTGTTGGTAATGAATTTTGGGAACTGTTACATATTCTTGATTGTGTGTAGGAGCATCTTCACTGCAGAACTGCAGAAACTTGTCTAGAATTCCATGAAGCTAAGTACTTGGACTTACATTCCCACTTGGTGGGCATGGTGGCCCAAGGCTTCAAGCCAGCAGTGGGGTCATTCTACAGAGAGGTGCAGTCCCAGTTATACAGGAGGCTGAGGTGGGAGGCTAAGGTGGGAAGATTGCTTGAGCCCAGGAGTTCAAGGCTGCAGTGGGCTATGATGACACCATTGCACTCCAGCCTGAGTGATAGAGAGAGACCCCATCTCTCAAAAAATAATTTCTAAGAACAGTTAGTTGCCTAGAGGGTGCTCACCCTAAAGCCCTCATAAAGATGGAGACCAAAAAATCTAAAGCGAATTGAAGAACACGAGTCCTTTAAGAGAGATTGGCTTAGGGACCTCCAGTCAGGAATACGATGCTTATCATGAAGGACACAGGATGAGTAGATGTCATTGTCTTACTACTTCTCTGGGTGCCTGAGCTTGGCAGAGTGAGAGCAGGGCCTGCGATGGTGCAGGCAGGTCCAGGTCCTGAACTGGGTGCCAAGTTTAGGTATTTGCTCGGTCAGGTGGAGTTAGAGTCCTCTCCTTGGGAGAGAGCAAGCTAAGGGAAAGCAGCCACTCAGCAAGGCTCCTCTGCACCCTGGCCAGAGGGCACCAGGGCAGAAAGTCAGCACAGCTCTCCAAGGAGAGAGGACGATGGCAGCCAGGCATCAGGACCCAGCTCTAGGACTACACACTATCCCTTAGGACAAACAGGAGTTCCTAGAAAAACCCCGACCTCTGGCATTAATTTTCTTTTCTTTTTTTTCTTTTTTTGAGACAGAGTCTTGCTCTGTTGCCTGAGCTAGAGTGCCATGGCGTCAGCCTAGCTCACAGCAACCTCAAACTGCTGGGCTTAAGCAGTCCTCCTGCCTCAGCCTCCTGAGTAGCTGGGACTACAGGCATGTGCCACCATGCCCGGCTAATTTTTTCTATATATATTTTTAGTTGTCCAGATAATTTCTTTCTATTTTTAGTAGAGACGGGGTCTCACTCTTGCTCAGGCTGTGGCATTAATTTTCTGTCCCCTTATCCTGAATAAAACAGGGAGTGGGAAGGGACTTTGCCCAGGCTAGGGTTCCAGACAGGGGGACACAGGAGCAGAAATGGGAAAGATCAACCATGACTATGAAACTGGACGAAAAGGGAACTGGTATTCTTGCACCTGTGGTGGGGGTGGGCCAGGGAGGAGAAGAAAATCAAAGAAAGATCTAAAGCGTCAGAGCGAGTAAAATCCGAGTGAAGGATGAGCCAAGGAACAGGCCAGACAGAACTCAGGGATTCTGGAGGCAGAGCCTGGAAACATCCCTTGAAGCAGGAATCAAACCTTTAGAGCTAACAGGTAGGCAGGGAGCCCTAAGGCAGTGTGGACAACTGTCTTCTGTTTCTTCGTTATGAAATAAAATGAGATAGATGAAATGCAAAGGACATGTTTAGTGGAGATAGTGAGACAGGAAAGTTAGATACTTGTACTTAAACAGAACATGTATGTTGAACAGGATGTGTTTTTATTTATTTTTATTTACTTATTTTTATTTTTTGGAGACAGAGTCTCGATCTGTTGCCCGGGCTAGAGTGCCGTGGCATCAGCCTAGCTCACAGCAACCTCAAACTCCTGGGCTCAAGCAAACCTCCTGCCTCAGCCTCCCGAGTAGCTGGGACTACAGGCATGTGCCATCATGCCCAGCTAATTTTTTCTATATATATTTTTAACTGTCCATATAATTTCTTTCTATTTTTTTTTTTAGTAGAGACGGGGTCTCGCTCTTGCTCAGGCTGGTCTCGAACTCCTGAGCTCAAACAATCCGCCCACCTCGGCCTCCCAGAGTGCTAGGAAGGATGTGTTTTTAAAAGGACAGAACAAACGAGTGGAACTTACAGGCAGAAATGTGAGGCCAAGACAATTTTAAATATTCATAAAGCATAGATCATGTTTCCTCCATGATGATGGATATGTCACCCTTAAATTGGCCACCCATTGGTGACACCTGTCATGGTCCCATTTGAGCCCTGCAAGTCCTCTGCCCAAGAAACACAGATAAAGCTCATGGGTGCTCAACAGGCTACTCAGGAGCTACAGGTCTGCCAGGTGGTCCTGCTTCCACATCTGTCCAACAAAGCAAGTGCACATTGGTGTCTGCCTAGCTCCCTCGCTCATCCTGAGTTCTGGCCCCTACCTACCCCATCGGGGGAGGCTAGTGCAGTACAGAGAGCAGGACACATGAATGTTGTGTTCTCTTGCCTCTGGGATAGCTTTCCTGATAGTAGCCTTGGAAGCTACCATTGCATCTAGATGATTTCCCACACAATACTTATAGAAGTCAGCTGTAAATTCCTTCGAATGAAAAAATACTAGGTGTTTGTCTTCAAAGGGTACAAAGAATGAGGATCTGGAGAGAAGGGAGAGGAAGCCCAGGGGGTAGATGGGGAATGGTAATTGGCGAGTGGAGAACAGGTCCAGTCAGTCCCTGGAACTACAGCTGAGGAAAGCAAGAGCCAGAAGACTTGGACAGCTAAGCGGGAGGCTAAGGATGGAACTGGAGAAAGCAGTGGAATGGTATTCCATGATGTGGACATTTTCATTTCCCTCTCTGTCCTGGTTATGGAATACCGAAGGATCAGAAGGTACTTGATTGGATATGATATGCTAAAACAAAATAGGAAGGAAGCTTAAAATGCAGCAGGAGAAAATATGCCACAGGAAATTTTTCTTAAATCGTGGGAAGTAAGAATACCAAAAAGTGAAGCAAGTTTCCAAAATGAGAAATAATTTCCCCCAAAAAATGGAAATGAAAGAGAGGGTTCTAACGTCATATACAGCTATAATTTTTTAAGTTCAGAAGTTAAACACTTTTCTAGATAACCAGGAGAAGCTTTGCCATGCGAGGAATGCGAGAGCTAAATAAGATGATGGATGTATAAACACCACAGGGCCTGATGGTGTGTCAATAATTCTTGAAAGTCACTTTTTATTAGCAGCCAGAAGAGCTGTTTCCCTTGGAAGGGTAGTGATCAAGGGGCAGAATGGGGTTCCTGGGTTGCTATGATGTTCTGTTTCTGGACCTGAGTTCTGGCTACACAGACGTATTCAGTTTGTGAAAGTTCATAGAGCTGTACCTCTATGACTTGTGTACTTTTCTGTATGTATGTTATACTTCAATAAAAGTTAAAAAAAAAAAAAAACACTTCAGAATGCAGCATCCACACCAGACAGTTAAACAGAGACTAAGCCCTGCAAAGCAGCATGCAGGGCAAGAACAGCCTGACAAAGGCTTGAGCCCAAAAGCAAATCACTTTAAGAAAAAGTAGAAGAGTAATTATTTTATGGGAGTTTTAACAACTTATAAAAATAAGGCCTCTTAAATGGCAGTCTGTAGACAGCAAAAAGCAAATATTCATTTTTATAAACATAAAAGTTAATACATACAGACACCCAGGGAAGGTATTTGCACTCCTTGTTCCTATAAAATGGCTCCATCCTTCCTCCAAACAATTGTTACAAACATTGGAATGCATAACTCCAGTTCTAACTTACTCTAGGATGTGAGCATTTTACTGAATGCCACGTTTCTAAATGTAACTCCTTCAATCTCTTCTGAAATGTTAGGTTAGCAAGTGTTGTGGCATCAAAACAACAAAATAGCATCACAAACATGTACCACAGGACAAAAGTGGCTGTGCTCTTAACACACGTGGGCTTCGGAGCTTCCTCACCAGGGCTTCCCCCGTCGGTATATGCAAATTCCCGGGGTCCTTGGCTTGGGTTAGGAGGATAAAGGAAGGATGTGCACCAGCCTTCTAGATCATCTTCAAAAAATATACGCTTCAGTGATAAATAATTCCTGTGAATGTAACTGAAGCGCAAGTCATACTTAACCTATGAAGGATAAAGAGAAAACAAATCAGTCGCAAGATCCTGACACTCAGCAAAGCACAGACAGCAACGCTGCACATGGTAGCAGCCGCGGCTGGAGGAAAGGTACCCACTGGCCTTGGTGGGAAGTGAGAATACCAAAAAGTAAAGCAAGTTTCCGAAATGAGAAATAATTTTCCCCCAAAACGGAAATGAAAGAGAGGGTTCTAAAATCACATACAGCCACAATTTTTTCAGTTGCTAAACTTAGAGGAAACCCAGAAGTTAAATACTTTGTGGATAACCAGGAGAAGCTTGGCCATGCGAGGTGGAGCTAAACAGGTGATGTGTGTATAAACACACAGGGCTGGATGGTGTGTAAATAATTTTTCAAAATCACTTTTTATTAGCAGACAGAATAGCTGTTTCCCTTGGGAGGGTAGTGACCGACGGGGCAGAATGGGGTTTCTGGGTTGCTATGATGTTCTCCTGGGAGCACACTTGGTCTTCCCTGAGTACTCTGCGAATTATCCCTGCTACCATCCTGGGAACAGACAAGTGGCTACTGAGACACTTTCGGGAAGGGTGTGCTGCAGAATAGTCCAGAGTGAGGGCTCTGGAGCCAGGCCACCAAGGTCCAAACCCCAAATCGCCTATTGAATAGCCATGTCACCTCGGGCAAGTTACTTCATCTTCATACATTGGTTTCCTCATCAGTAAAATGGGGATGATATTAATAGCACCTACCTCATAGGCTGCTGCAGGATTAAGTGAGATGGTCCTGTGATGTGCTTGGCATAAATAAAGGCTTGAAAAACACTGTTGATTACTTTATTAACATGTCTCTCTCCATCTACAACATCCCATGCAAGTTCTAACAGTGAATCATTAGACTATCTAGTACAAAAGCTGTATGTGAGTGGTTTCTCCATTCCAAAGTATAAACCAAAATATTCCTATGTTTAAAACACTGCCCTTTCCTTAAACAAACACACACACAGGCCTACCATATCTGAAGTCAGTGAGATTAGCATAATGACATCAATAATGAATCCTTCTGGAAAATTTCTCTGTGCCAGGCTCTATTCTAAGCACTTTATGGGCATAAATTCATTTAATTCTCACAACAACTCTGAGTTAGGTACTCACATTAACCCCCAACACCAATAAGGACACTGAGGCCCAGAAATGGTAGTAACTTTCCCAAGATTATACAGCTAGTAAGTTGCAGAGCTGGACTCACATCTATGGAGCCTGGTGCTGTCGCAATCAAGCAGTTAAACACGGGCCACCCTGTACGCTCAGGGTGGAGGCTTGCTCAGAACAAGTCTTTTAAAGAATCTGAAAACTGGAAGGGATCTCAAAGTCTAGGTTGCAAGATGTGAAACACAGGAGCTTTCTCTTATGCCCTCTGGAAATAAGATGACAAAGCTGCCACAGAGGAGAGCCGAGAGGCAGACCGGGTAGCAAGGCTGTTTAAGGAACCCCCGCTCAGGGCTGAGTAGCACAGTGAGACTGTTATAGAAAAGATGTTCTTACCGCAAGTGGCAACGGTGCATTGCTGTCATTGAAGTCATGGTCAAAAACAATTCCTACCAATATGTACAAAGCTTTGGGATCATTAATTATGTCATTTTCAAACAAAGTCACCGAAGAATAGCCTAAAACTACAGAGAAAAAAATTCAATCAGGCTGGTGTGAAGGCAAATGTTGCCCAAATACCCCTCTTCTACCTAAGGAGACTTAAGATTGCCAGCTTCTCAACTCACTCACTCATTTGTTCTGCAAGAATATGAGCAGAGAGATAAAAAGAAAGAAGGAAGAGAGATTAAGAGACATGACTCTTTGTTTAATTCAGAACTTATAATTCAGTCTGTAGTCCCAGGAACTGCTAGCAGGTGTCTTGGAAGATCAAAAAAGTAAGGTGAGGAAGGAAGAGAGAGAATTTAAGTCCCGATCACATAATTTAAGACCTGGATCAAGCTTCATAGTTTGTTCATTGTTAAAGAATGAGTTTTGTTCTCCTAGGACATTTAAGTTCAGTTTCATGCTTTTTAAGGCTTGTTATTAACCTGAGTTTTATGTGTTGCTTATTTTATTTTTCATTTCTAGAAGTTCTATTTGGTTCTTTTTTATTTTTCTCCCAAATCTGCTAGGTGACTCTTTACAGTGACATGCTACCTCTAAATCCTTTCAGGTTGTCTTTGATTTCTTCAAACCAAGTAAACACAGTGATTTCATAATGTGACACTAATAATTCCATTATCTGAAATATTTCTAGTTCTGTTATGGCTTCTGTTGTTGGTACTGATTGTCACCCTTGGCATCTCGCCTCCTAGTGTGTCTGCTCATCGACCTTCCTGTGCTCGTGGAGTCTTCTGAGATAGAGAAAGAAGGTGTGTTCTTCCAGGGATTCACATTTGCGTCAGTCAATCTGAGTCCCACTTCAAAGGGTTTTCTCTTTTTTTTGACAACCAGGTGATGCTGAGCTACAAATCTCAGGGCTGGTCCCTTGCTGTTGTGCTCAGTTCCGAGGCAATGTTCCTTGCAGTCCCTTAGGAGGGGGAATGGGGCATGTTTACTTCGGGCTCAATCTTACGTTAACCACCATGTATAATGCAGGCATTTGGGGTCCCAGCTTTATGGGGAGATAGTCTCTTACTATTAGACACCCCACCTTGAATGGGCCTTAACTTTTCCTTCTTTCCCTCTGTGCCTTTCAAGGCTATGAAAACTACAGTCCAATTTCCCCTAGTGTGAGGCATGTTTTCATTAGGACCTCCACTGACCTCTTCGGGTTCTTTCTTTCACCTAGATTTTTTAATTTAGGAAACTATCTAGTAATCTGGAAACATGTTCACAATAAAATAAAAGCCAGACAACAAAATAGCTCACTATTATAATAGGATGTTATTATTGGTTTTTACAAAAAGGGCAGGAAGCATGTACACCAAGATACTAAATAACAAGTGTATTTTCTTTTTTCTTATATACAAGAGGACTTCAAAAAGTTCATGAAAAATATGTATTATGAAAAAATTGGCAGGGCGTGATGGCTGATGCCTGTAATCCTAACACTTTGGGAGGCAGAGGCAGTAGGATCGCTTGAAGCCAAGAGTTTGAGATCAGCCTGGGCAACATAGCAAGACCCTGTCTCTACCAAAAATTTAAGAAAATAGCCAGGTATAGTGGCACATGCCTGTAGTCTCAGCTACTCAGGAGGCTGAACCAGGAGGATTGTTTGAGCTCAAGAGTTTAAAGTTGCAGTGAGCTATGATTGTGCCAGTGCACTTTAAAAAGAAAACAAAAAACTATGCATGGATTTCAAAAATATTTTGCACCAAAATAAGCTAGTACTAACTTGTAACATGTCTGAACAGGATCTAGTTTGAGGCACTAAGAAGGATAAGACACCAATTTGAAAAGAGCCTCTATCAGAGCAACATGAGTTCTGCTAAAATTGAAGCAAGACCACCAAGTTAATGGTGAAGCTTGGGTGGAAAAGTGTTGAAATTACTGATTTTTTACAAAAAGTTTATGGAGACAATGCCCCAAAGAAATCAGCAGTTTACAAATGAATAACTCATTTTAAGAAGGGACGAGACGATGTTGAAGATGAAGCCCACAGCCGCAGACCATCGTTATCAATTTTCAAGGAAAAAATTAATCTTGTTTGTGCCAAAACTGATGAGGACCAACGATTAACAGCAGAAACAACAGCCAACACCATAAACATGCCAACTGGTTCAGCTTACACAATTCTGACTGAAAAATTAAAGTTGAGCAAACTTTCCACTTGATGGTTGCCAAAACTACTGCACCCAGATCAGCAGCAGACAAGAGCAGAGCTTTCAATAGTAGTTTTAAACAAGTAGGTTGAAGGTCCTGAAGCACTTCTTTGAAGAACTGCAACAGGTGACGAAACTTGGCCGTACAGGACAGTCCTGGAGACAAAGCCACCAAGAGGTCCAGAGCAAAGGTCATGGCACCAGTTTGGGGGGATGCTCAGGCGTTCTGCTGGTTGACTTTCTGGAGGGCCAAAGAGTGATAACACCTGCTTATTCTGAGAGTGATTTGAGGAATTTAGCCAAAACTTGAGCAGAAAAACATCTGGGAAATTTCACCAGAGTCCTTCTCCACCACCACAATGCTCCTGCTCATTCCTCTCATCTAACAAGGGCAATTTTTCAAGAGTTTTGATGGGAAATTGTTAGGCATCCACCTTCCAGTCGTGATTTGGCTCCTTCTGACTTCTTTTTGGTTCCTACTCTTAAAAAAAACTTTAAAGGGCACTCATTTTTCTTCAGGTAATAATGTAAAAACATCTGCATTGACATGGTTAAAGACCCTCAGTCTTTCAGGGATGGACTAAATGGTGTCATCACTTACAAAAGCGCCTTGAACTGATGGAGCTTGAGAAATAGAGTTTATATTTTTTAATTTTTATCTTAAAATTCCATCTTTCCACAAACTTTTTCTCCTTTTTTTTTTTTGTTCTTTTGTTTCCTCAGCCTTATTTAGGTTTCTTCTTAAATACACACACGCACACACAGACACACACAGTTAAATTGGGAAAAATAACATATGCATGGGAAAGTATACAAAACACAAATGCTCAGTTTAATGAATAATTATAAAATGAACATCCAGGTAATCACCCTTTGGATCAATAAATATTTTTCCTTAGTTTTTTTGTCTAGATAGTTCCTTGCTATCTATTTAGTTCTTTAATGTTTTCAAGAACATAATTTTAATATTTTATCCGGCACTTGTTTTTCAACTGGAGGGTTGATCCAAATAACCTAGTCTACCATATTACCAGAAATGGAATGACAAAAATCTCTTCTCAGAAATCCCTAAGAAAAACCTCACTGTTGCATTAACTCCTACTAAGTGTTCTCCCTGGACAGATCACTGTAGCAAGGGGAATGCAAAATGCAAACTGGTTTAGACACAGGTTACATGATCCATCCTGTGCCCAGGGTGGAGTCAATGCCACCGGCAATACATGGTCTGAGAGTGGCAGAGGGATCAGACCCCCAAAGAGAAACAGGCTATGTATGTCAAAAGGAGAAAGAAGAAACAGAACACATGTCCATCACAGTTTAGAAAGGATCGTCGAACTGTTATTTATCATCACTTCTGGGGCAGAGGATTTGCTTAGGGAATGGCACAAAGAGGAAAGTTACCTTTTATTTTTTATCTTGTACTGTTTGGAATTTTCAATGCAAAGAATTCCTATATTTATTGTAAATTTTAAGGTTTTTTTTTTTTTTTTTAAAGAAAGTTAAATCCCAGAAAAATACATTTCAATGCATTAAAGATTCTTCTGGGAAGTGGGATCTGGGATGGAAGCTTTAACGTTTTACTTTATTTATTTTATTTTTTTTTAATTTATCTTTTCTTTAGCCGCAACACCAGGACTTGAAACGTTTTACTTTAAACCTGTATTGTTTCACATACCACCTTTGTCCTAAGGAGAGAGGGAGAAGAGGAAGGCAAGGAGCTGTTTAGAGGACAAGACAGCTGAGAAGACTGAAAGGGAGGCAGCAGAAAGGTAGAAGCAGAAGACAACACTATCCTAGGACTCAAAGGGGAAGAGAATTCCAAGGAAGGAGTAGTTAAAAGCATCCTTGCTACAGTGAGGACAAACAGAAGACGAAAGAAAACAGTAAATTTGACAATTAGCAAGACATGAATGATATTTTCTTAGCAATCAGTATAGTATTGAGGGCAGAATACAGATTATAATAAGTTATGAAATGAGTGGGAAGTAATAAAATAGAAACAAACTTTCAAGACACTAATTAAGGGGAAAAATTAAATCGTCTGAGGAAGGATATTACAGGGAAGACAGAATAGGAAATGTTTTCTTTTAAAGTGAAGGTGATTGAGGCTTATTTAAAAGTGAGGGAGAAATCAAACCCAGACGGAAACATTTCTCCAGAGGGAGGAGTTGCTGAGAGAGGCTCAAAAGAGGCAGGGGGTCTTCTGACTAATCACCTCTAACTCCAAAACTGTCTTAAATTCAACTACATATTTCCATCATTCATTGTCTTTTTCCTCCAGAATTTCTGCAAATACTACCTCCTTCCAATCACACTTCCAGAGAATAGACACAGAAATCTCATTTAAAACAATTTACATAGTATAACTTCTCTTCTCGAAACCCCTTCAGTGGCTGCCTTTGCATGCAGAACAAACCCAGATACTTTAACGTGGCCTGCAAGGCTCTGGACGACGTGGCTCCTACCAGCCCTTCACAGCCCATCTCAAACAACCCTCTCAAAGCACTTCAAGCTGGTGTGCTGACTTTCGGGCCTTCAGACACCTGAGTGTTTTCTGCCCTGGGGCCTTGCTACTTTCTGTCCCCACCTGGGCAGCCCCTTGCTCCTGACACCCGCCACCATCCCATCTCACACGGCTTGTTCTGTATCATTCTTGTCTTAACTAACTTACCGCCCCAAGAGAAGATTTCTTCATGTGTTTTCAAATTTCATAATCTCATATTTATGAGGTGAGTTAGAATATGTAGTATTTTAGGATACTAGACAAGCATAAAGCACAACTTTCAAAATAGTGGTTTCCGTACATTTCACCACTGACAGCCTTTAAAAGAATTGTCCCCACTGAGTGGCACTAGAGCTGGGAGAGGAAAACTCTTCTCACTTTATGCCCTATATCTTATTAGAATACTTTTATAATAGCATATGTTGCAATTATAGTAATTTTGAAAAAATTTCTCCTGTGGATTCCACATTCTGAAAAATTTTATCTACCTAACTGCATTAATTTATTCTATAAATACTTATTGAGCATCTCCTATGTGCCAGGCACTACAATAGGCACAGTGATGAACAAAACAGACGTGGTCCTGCCCTCAGAGGTGGAGTTTCGTGCGGAAAGGCAGACAATACACAGAAAGCAAGGAAGTGAATATGTAATTAAACATTTATAAAAATGCTAAGAAGGTATCAAACAGGGTTCTGTGAAAGAGAAGAAGGCAGAAGTGAGCAACCTAAAGCCATTTAGCTGCCTTCCTAAGTGTCACTTCAGCTGAAACCTGAAGGACATGAGGAACCAATGTACAGGGAGGGCTGGGGGCAAAGCATTCTGTCAGCCGGGGCAGAGGCTCGAAGGACAGAGACCCTTGCATATTCCAGGAACTGACAGGCACCAACATGGCCAGGGTGCAGGAGCACAGGGAGGAGTGGAAGAGGTAAGGCTGGGCAGAAAAGCAGGGTTGGTCCCGGTGAAGAGTCGGTTTACCCTGACTGCAGTGGGAAGACACGGAAGGGGTTTAAGCAGGAGACTGGCCAAATTCTACTGATCTTTTGAAGATCTTTCTACCTCCACGTGGAGACAGGATTAGAATGGGACAAGAGGAGAAGCAGAGAGAAGAGTTAGAAGGCTATTTCAGAATCTCTGAATGCTGAATGCTTTCCATTTTTCATTAGAGACGTTTAAGTGCCAATCAGACCTTCTGATCAATCTGAGATGATGGGTATCACGATAGTGAGTTAAAAGCAAATACTTAACATTTAACATTTTAATTAGCCTTGAAGCCTTGTGACATAAATATATAAGTCTCCCGTGTGTTGTCTGGAATGATAGAAATACCTTATGGGCAGCCTCCCCCCAACCACCCCTCTGTAGGCTGCTCAGAGTTTGGAGACCCCAGCTTTAGAATCACTACCAAGAACTCTCAGGGAAAAACTTCAAACTATACTTTATAAAAACACCCTCCCTATCCTTACCCCATCTTTATGTCTAACCTTCAAACTCAACATCAAAGCTTTGTTGCACCATTCCAGTGACAGCCTTCAAAGTTTCACTTTTGGAAGGGATATAAACCAGTTGAAATCTATTTTTCAAAGGAAAATGATAGAAGAATTCTGGCAGTAAACTGATATCAACTGCATGATAGGAAACAGAAGGTCTTTTTCTTGGCACACTATTGAAACGAAGATACATTACAACTGTAGAAAATAGTAATGGCATCAAGATTTCAAGGATTGTTACCAGAGTCTTCCGCTTCTAAAATAAAAACAAAAGCTATGTGTTAACCCAAAACAGAACACAAGTGTAAATCACTATGTGGCGAATGTTCTTCCATTAAGAACACTTTCATTTCTTCCAGCCACCCTGTATAACACATGAAAAAGAAAAAAATAGAATGAGAATTAGCTAGAAACATATTCTTTTAGCTTTTCTGTAACACCAATGCCTAGACATCAGTAACAATGATGTCATCTGTAATAATTAGGGTTAACAGAATACTATGGAAATATGACTCATTTGTAGAAAAAAGCCCCTTTACAAGAAAAGGTCTTAATTTTTCTTTAACCCATTATTATAAAGCAATTTAAATTAAATATTCACTCCCTCCCAAGGACTTACATTTTCCCCACAGATAACAATACCCACCTTTAAGATGAAATTCTTCCAGAGAAGAAGTTTTAACTTCTTGAACACTGCCATTTTCCTAGCTGAAGTGGAGGGCTCACCACTAGTCAGGAAACAAATGAAGGGAAATATTATACATGTTAAGAGTTTTACTCTTTCATTCTGGAAAACTAACTTTTTTTTTTTTTGAGACATAGTCTTGCTCTGTTGCCCAGATTCCTGGGTTCGGTGGTATTAGCCCAGCTCATAGCAACCTCACACTCCTGGGCTTGAGCAGTCCTCCTGCCTCAGTCTCCCCAGTAGCTGGGGCTACATAAGTACTACTACTCCCAGCTAATTTTTTCCTATTTTTTGTAGAGACAGGATCTTGCTGGTGCTAAGGCTGGCCTTGAGCTCCTAACCTCAAACAATCCTCCTGCCTCGGCCTCCCAGAGTGCTAGGATAACAGGTGTGAGCCACCAGGCCCCACCTGGAAAACTCTTCTCTTGGGCTTTCAGATCACCAGGCTAGACTACTTTTCCTCCTACCTCTCTGGCAGTTCCTTCTCAGTCTTCTTGCTGATTCTTCCTCCTCTCCAACCTCTGAATATGAAAGTGCTCCAGGCCTTAGTCTGTGGTCTGTCTTTTACAGTGATACTCACTTCTTAGGCAATCTCACTCAGCTCTTCGGTTTGAATCCATACATCTGCTGATGGCTTCTAAATTTCTACCTCCAGCCTGCACCTTCCCTCTAACTCTAGACTCAGTTATTCAGTTGCCTGCTTGACATCTCCATGTGTTTCATCTCAAACCTGACATGGCCAAACTGGCCTATTCACATTCCCCTTACATCAGATTGTCTTACAGTCTTCCGCACCTCAAGTAACATCAAGAGTTAAACAGGTGGCCGGGCGCGGTGGCTCACGCCTGTAATCCTAGCACTCTGGGAGGCCGAGGCGGGCGGATTGTTTGAGCTCAGGAGTTCGAGACCAGCCTGAGCAAGAGCGAGACCCCGTCTCTACTAAAAATAGAAAGAAATGATCTGGCCAACTAAAAATATATATAGAAAAAATTAGCTGGGCATGGTGGCGCATGCCTGTAGTCCCAGCTACTCGGGAGGCTGAGGCAGTAGGATCGCTTAAGCCCAGGAGTTTGAGGTTG
>CM052448.1:1480702-1498513 GCA_028533085.1 Varecia variegata | reverse complement strand
GACTACAGGCATGCGCCACCATGCCCGGCTAATTTTTTCTATATATTTTTAGTTGGCCAGATCATTTCTTTCTATTTTTAGTAGAGACGGGGTCTCGCTCTTGCTCAGGCTGGTCTCGAACTCCTGAGCTCAAACAATCCGCCCGCCTCGGCCTCCCAGAGTGCTAGGATTACAGGCGTGAGCCACCGCGCCCGGCCACTCTCTCTTTTTTTTGAAACAGAGTCTCACTCTGTCACCTGGGCTAGAGTGCAGTGGCATCATCATAGCTCACTGCAACCTCAAACTCCAGGGCTCAAGCAATTCTCCTGCCTCAGCCTCCCAAGTAGCTGGGACCATAGGTACTCGCCAACGCACCTGGCTAATTTTTCTATTTTTTTGTGGAGACAGGGTCTCGCTCTTGCTCAGGTTGATCTCGAACTCCTGGCCTCAAGCAATCCTCCCACCTCGGCCTCCCAGAGTGCTACAATTACAGGCATGAGTCAATTTCCCTTCTGGGGGGCTGTAGCACCTTAGTAGCCCACTTGTTCATACGGTTTGGGGAAATATATAGGGATTACCTAAGGGTTGAGGAATTTCAGCCTTTTCTTATTGAACATATTTTCTTCTAGAACTACAATTCCAGTAAAATATCAGTAATCTGCCAGTCAATTTACATTATGTTATTAATAGCTCCCCAGGCTGGCGACTAAAAGCAAATACTATGTCCAACCCCAGGGCTTGAATCTGGTTGGCAGCAATGGGGTTCGTCTCTTACCACAGGTAAGGCTCAATGGTCCTCAGTTTACTGCTTCTAAAAGCCTTGACCCCTGCTTCTCAAACAGGGGCTGAGAGATTAATGTGGTTGACTAAGGAGTGGCTAAACGGAGTTCTTGTAAAAAATACTTTTTGGATGACAAGCCACCATTGTTAGTATAATTCTGATTTAAAGTATGCATTCCAATTATCCTTGGGATGAAAATGTCTACCATGTGACTCTGATCTAAAAAAATTAATGGTTGCCGGGGGTTAGGGGGACAGAGGGATGAATGGGCAAAACACAGAGGATTTTTTTTTTAAAGACAGGCCCAGACTATATTATTTTCAATTGTTATATCTTTGCTTCTAACAATATATTGTTGGGGGCTGGGCACGGTGGCTCACGCCTAATATCATAGCACTCTGGGAGGCCAAGGCAGGAGGATCACTTGAGGTCAAGAGTTCCAGACCAGCCTGAGCAACATAGCAAGACCCTATCTCTACAAAAAGGAAAAAAAAGTCATCCAGGTGTGATGTCACCAGCCTCAGCAAGAGTAAGACCCTGTCGCTACTGAAAATAGAAAAAATTAGCTGGACAACTAAAAATAGAAAAAAAAATTGGTTTCCAATACTTGCACCCTCATCTTCCATCTAAGGGAAATTCTGAGTTAGCAAGCTCTGTTACTGGACTTTGTTTTGCAGAACTGGGATCAGGTTTAGAAAGGGCTGGAAAAAAATGCAAGGATTGTTGTTTTCAGGTTTTTCTTTCAGAGATAGTGTCTCACTGTCGCCCAGGCTGGAGTCCTGTGGCACAATCATAGCTCACTGCAGCCTCCAACTCCTGGGCTCAAATGATGCTCCCACCTCAGTCTCCTAAGTAGATGGACTACTGGTTCGTGCCACCACCGCCAGCTGAGGATTGGTTTTCGAAAGAAGGAAGACTGAGTGAGGATGTGGCCAGATGACCAGTTCACATAGGTTTCTGGCAGGGAGTAGAGAATGGGTAGGCCTTTTAGGTTGAGGGTGGGCGTGCAATCTGTGAGAAAAGATGGAAAGAAGGGTTTTTAAGATTTTTGCAGCACATTAATAATCTACTCCCCCACCCATCCTGGAACTGTGTTCAATTGTTTTTTTCTGTATGCTCATTATGGAGACTAGGGCCTAGTAGTCTATGTAAATCTCCAGTCCTACTCACATTATAACACTATTCATTTGACATTGCTGTGCCAGGCATTGTGATAAGCACTTAAACATGCTTTTTCTCATTTGACCCTCAGAAAAAAGATAAAACAACAACAAAACAAAATTTTGAGTTTGCTATTACTATCATTTCAATTTCGAGGATAGGAAATTGAGGTTCGGAAAGGTAAAATGATATATCTGTACTAGTTAACGGGTGGGCCAAGACTTGAAGTCAGGCCTTTGAGGCTCCTTCATTGAACAAATAATTAACAAGGGACAACAAGGGCCTCCTCTGTGCCAGCCACTCTAGGACCCTGGCTCTACACAGGAAGCAAAGTCCCTATCCGCATGGAGCCCACCTCCTGGGCTAACAGGAACGCCACCTCAGAGAATTAAAGATGTTATGAAGACAACGGGGCGAGGAGCCGCTCCTTAAGGAGTCCTAGGGCCCGAGAGACGTCAGCCCCTGACTGGGGCGTTACGTTACGGTTCGGTCCGTCCCGTCTCGGAGCGGGCGGCGGGCGGGGCGGGCCGGGTCGCAGGTGGCTCCCCCGGTGAGGGCCGCGGGGCTCCGGGCGCAGCCACCACTGCCTGGGACGCCAGCAGAAGGGCGGGCGCCGGAACCACTGACACTTCTCACCGTGGTCCTGCCGCTGGCGGCTCCAGGGACCCACTGGACCCACTGGACCGACTGGCGCGGCCCGCGGCGACTGTTGGGCCCGCCCCGCGCCCGCACCTGACGCTCCCGCCGGGGAGACCCTCACCCAGCCGGGTCCCGGCCACACCACGGTGACCCTGCCTGGCCCTGGGGACCCCCACAGGTCACTCAGACCCGGTGACCCAACCTAGCCCCAACCTAGCCCCAGGACCGTCCCCCCAGGTGACCCGACCTAGGCCTGGACCCCCTGCCTGAGGTGACCCCGACCCAGCCCCAGGACCCGGACATCTCCCGCGCTCCCGAATTGAGGCCGTGACTCAGCCACACCCCGGGATACCGGGTCTTCTCCCATAAACTCGACGCCCACCCCGATGGCCAAACTCCACAAGGTCCCTGGCCCTCATCCCGCCTGCCTTTGGACTGGAGCGACGAGCCGCCCGCGAGGGGCCCAAGAAAGGAGGGGCTCCGGCGACAGCGCATAAGGGGAAGTGGGAAAAGGGCAACGAAAGGGGAATTTCCCGGTGTGATTACTTCGACTGCTGTGACATGCATATGCACGAAGCGATTCTCCTCAGGGTTCGCCGCACCCTCGCTCGGCCGCCCGGAGCCCCGCGCTCTCGGCCTCGCGCCAGGAACCTCCGCCGCGCGCCCCCTGGCGGATGTGGGCGCGGGCGCTGCGCAGGCGCGGGTGGGCAGGCTGCCCGGCACCAGCGCGAGCGTGTAACCGCAGAGTCGCCAGCTTCGCGCGCGCCGACGTGGGCGGCCTGCGCGGGGCACTGCGCAGGCGCGGGGTCGGGCCGGCTGGGACAGCCGAGGCGGCTGGGGGCGAGCTGGTACCCGCAGGGGCGGCCGACTGCGCACGCGCAACCCAGCGCGCCCCCTGCAGGAGTCCGCGCGGCCAAGTGCGTCTGCCAGTCGCGGGTCGCAGGCGCCCCCTCCCCGCAGGGCGGCGTCGCAGCTGTCAGCGCCGGCCGCCGCCGCCCCTGCGAGCCTGGAGCGCAGCCGCGGGGCGAGGGAGGGGACCCCGCGAGAGGCTGCGCGCCGCCGCCGCCCCGACGCTGAGGGTCGGTGAGTGCCGCCGGGACCCGGGGCTCGCGGCTCCGGGGCCGCCTCCGCGCCCCGGCCCGCCCTTCCCACCCTCGTCGGCCGGAGTCCCGGGCCGCCCCAGCCCGCCCTGCTTCCCGGGCACCCGCCCGGCTCCCGCAGGTGCGGCTCCCGCGGCGCAGGGGGCTCTGCCTCGCGTGCCTTGGGTGTGTCCGCGGCACTGCGGGCGGCTCCCGAAGCCGGCTCCACGCGGAGAAACTTCACCTCACCGGAACCGGCATCGCTGCGGAATCCTTTGTGCGGAGCCGGGGCGGCCGACCTTTAGCACCCGGCAGCCCTGGTGCGGGCAGACGCGCCGGCTCCGGCCGCGCACCCTCTGGGCGTGGCGACCCGGCGTCCCAGGCTGGCGACGGAGGCAGGGCCGCAGGGATGCTCGGCTGGGCTTCGCAGGTCCCGGCTTGGGTGGGAATGCGTCCCCTGCTCCCACCCCCTCGTTCCGGGCGGCCCCTGAGCGGGGGTCCAGCGGCCCACCGTCAGTGGTGGCAGCTTATGACGCCCTCCCCCGTGGGGGGTCGGGGAGGGGACACCGGTCCAGGCGGAGGGGCCCGCAGCAGCCCAAGGGCCGCCCTCGCCCTCCCCAGTGCCCACGGTCGCTGCGTGCGTGCTATGAGTTGGTGTTCCGTAGGTTCTGGCTCCTTCCCAGGCCGGCTCCAAGCTCCACGAGGGCCGGGCCTCTCTTCTGAGCGAGGGCTCAGGGTAGGCAGATGCTTGGTGCCTATTTGTTGCATGGACGGATGCCCCTCCACACTTATTTGTACATGGCGGAATGAAAGCGTGTCATTTCTGTTTGTTTGTCTGTTGGCCTCCTGGACTGCAACTCCTTGAAGGCTCGGGTGGGATCGTGTTGGTATTCGTATTCCTGGCACATAACGTGCTCAGGAAATGCTGGCTGAATGAGTGGCTAAGACCCTCTGACCGCGGAGGCCCAGGCGAGGTGCAAATGGAAGAGTTTGACAGTTTTCTCCTGAGCAACCATATCATTTTATTCAGAAAGTCTGGGTGCTGCCTTTTGTAAACTTGAAAACACTAAGACAGTTTTCTTTTAGCGAGTGGGTCTCGTGGGAAATGTAAAAGAAAGGAGAAAACAGGTAAAAATGGATGCCATGGGAATCTCCCTATGCTTTATCTTAACTCCACAGGGAACGTTTTTAACTGAACCTTTGCTTACCGTATCTGACAAACAGGATGACATCTTTCCCTCTCCACGGTGATCTGCCACCATTCTGACCAGACAGCCTTTTGGAACAAGAGGGTAGCTCGAGTTGTTTCTAAAAAGACATTAGCGTTCCACAGTGCATGTGCCAGGCAGTCTCATGGGAACCTATTTTGACTTAGTCTCAACTGGGAAGGCCCAGGTAAGATCCCTAGTTTACAGTTTTTTCTCTAACCCTGCTTCTCGAAATGGCACAGATGCCTCAGCTATTGAGCCTGTGCAGGGAAGCCTTTAAAACTCTGGAGTCTGGCCTGGTGGGGAAGGCTCTGCGCCTGATTGAAAGATTAACTGGACACGGTCCCCACTCTTGGAGGCCTGAGGATGGAGCTAAAGAGGTGATATATTCACAAATAGCTGTGACGTAAGATGGAACAAGATGAGTACCACATGACATGTCCAGAAAAGGTGCCGCAGGTGCCCAGAGGTGGAGGAGGAGTGGCTGGGTCTCCACCGAGGCTGCATGTTACAATCACCTGGGGAAACGTTCCATTCCCAGAAGGGCCCAGAATCTCCAGGGGTGCGCCTCAGATATCAGTTTCTGTCTTAAAGTGCCCCAGAAAATTCCACTGTGCAGACAGCCAAGATGAAAAACCCCTGAAACAGGCTCATCAGAGACTGCTTCACAGAGGGCATGGTGCTAGAAGTGGGCTGGGAAGTGACAGGTAGGGTTCAGCAGGTAGAGGCAGGTATGTTGGGTGATATCCTAAGCAGACAAAATGCTGAAGGCCCCCCAGTTTGTGGGGAAGAGTAAGGTACATCAGTACCTGTGCTGGGAGAATCCTGCAGTGCCCGTTCCCTTGAATGGCTCAGAGGGGTCTGGAGGCAACAAGCAGACAGGCGCCTTTGGAGGAGCCGAGTAATGAGGTCCTTACTACCTTGCTTATTACAGAAGATCCATGGTTACCTCTCTCCGGGGAATCTCGATTGCCTCATTACCTCATTTCCTACCCTAGAGAGGCAGAACAGCCAGCCAGACAGGGAAATGAGACTGAGGCCGCAGCAAGGGTTAGGGAAGATTTTGTGGCACTCTCTCCCAGTAGCATCTTTTAAACCACATCTTTGGCTTGAAATAGACCCTACCAACCCCTACCAGGAGCTTCAGTGTAAACTCAGAGTCGTGTGATCCTAGACAGCCGCTTCCAACCCTGGACAGAGCCGGCGGTGGTGAGTGTGAGAACCAGTGTGCTGGGACTCCACCTGGGCTGCTGTGCAGATGACCACAGCCTCAATCCCAGCCTCGGGGACTCTTGGGCAGTGGCTGTGGCTTGTGCATTTGTTCCTACCTTATCCACACAAGGGCTGCTGTGTAAACAAGTCATCCTCATACTCTTTTTCTGTGCACTGCTTTGTGTGCGAGAATTTGAGCATCAATGCAATATATATATTATTTAATTAATTATAAATTAGAGCCATATACTATAGTCCTGACATATTGTGGACATAGAAATGTATAGAAATATAGGTCTTTTAAAGAGGTGAGAGGTGAAATAAGCATGATTATGTTTCTCCAACATATAAATGGTACAAAACTATTGCATAAATGTGTTTTCTTAAAATGAAAGCCATGTGATCAAGTCCATACCCCATATGTGCACGCCTGGTGAAACTTAAGTGCAGCGTTTGAGGGTCTGGTTCTAAGTTCTGTTTATTTCAGATGCTGCTCCCTGGGGTGTTCACAAGTAAACACGATACACCTGGTGCAGGAGGGTACTCATTTTTCCATCCCATTCACCAATCACGTGAGGGCCCTGGATGAATTTGGGCTGGTGTATAATCAGGAGCTATGAAGGAAGGTGTGAATTCTGGTTTTGAAGGCTTTTTAGTGTGCAGGTATAAGTGTTTAAGTAGATGATATTCTTGTAGCATCATTGGCAGCACACTCACATCTTCAAATGTCTGTTTTCACAAATGCTCTGTTCTTGGCACAGATTATTTTGAAAAGCTGTAACTCATGGCGTTGTCACCTTTTCCTTGAAGGGACAGATTTAAGTGTGTTTGTTTAGAAGAAAAAAGTAGCCAAGCATGGTGGCTCACGTGCGTAATCCCAGCACTTTGGGCAGCTGAGAGGGGAGGATTGCTTGAGAACAGGAGTTCAAGACCAGCCTGGGCAACATAGTGAGACTCACATCTCTACACAAAAAATAGAAAATATTAGCTGGGCATGGTGGCACGTGCCTGTAGTCCCAGCTACTCAGGAGGGTGAGGCAGGAGGATTGCTTGAGCCCAGGAGTTTGAGGTTGTGGTGGGCTATGATGACACCACTGCACTCTAGTATGGACAACAAAGTGAAACCCCGTCTCAAAAAAAAAAAAAAAACCAAAAAGGCTAATTGACACACTGCTGCAGTCATTGAGAAAAAAGGTCTCCAGATTTGGAACTTTTCATGAAGTCATGAGATGACCAGTGAACCTCCACATCACACAAAAAATATTAATGGTCACTTCCCAAATCACTACAAAGTAGTATGAAGCTTTGGCTATTTAAGGGTTTCGTTGTTGCTTTTTAATTGAACACAACTACGATATCCTGAAGCGTGTAAGCTCCAGCATGTCAGAGATGCCTAAAGTCAACTTGTGTATGCGGACCCACTGTCACCGCCCCCACCACGTCACAGGGCGTCTCCTCTTCCTCTGTCAGGATGCTGTGGCTGCTGACACACAGGCCAGCATGAGCACCAGGGTCCATCCATGTATTAGATACCAGTAAAGCCATTTTTTTCCCACATTTTTAAAGAGAAATACTGATAAGTAGATTTTCTTATCATTCCTTCACTGCCACGGACTGTCTTGCTCAGCCCACTCGGAGACCACTGGCAGGGTTCATGGGCAGGGACCATTCTCTGTAAGTGTACCTGCTGTTTTCAGCCTGTTGTTTTTACAATATTTAATGGTGTTTGGGCATTTAATCCACAAGATCTATTGAATTGCAATTTTCTTATTTACTGTGTTCACCTACCCCCCCAAAAGATAATATACTGGATAAAAGATTAAACCAAACCCTACACCCTCAAGCAGTGTCACTGCACATTTGGACACATGCGACCCCCCTTCTTGGTGCAGCACCCAAGGCCCCAGCAACGTGGAGCCCGTGTCTCCTTCCCTTTCCGGCTCATTCCCACTGCTGCTCCTCCTGTCGCTGTCCTAGCACCCAGCACGACCTTCTGTTCCCCACACATGCTCTTTCTTTCACCTTTCCAGGATCCTGTAATGCCCTCCCCACCCCAGCCAGTGAGCCCCTCCACACCGGTCTCCCTTGTCACCTCCTCCCTGTCTCCCGCCTGGGCCATCTCTCTGTCCTACTCCCCTCCCTCATACACACACAGTTAATTCCAGTCTTCTCCAAAGTCTCGTGGTGTTTTATTCAGCATCAGTTACAGCAAGTACAGTGCACACAAGCATTCATAGACTGTGATTAAGAACATTGTCATTCTCATTCCCAAATCCTTAGTACCTCGTATAAGTGCCCATCACATAGTAAAAACTTGGCAAATGTTTGTTAAATGAATAAATGCTTCTTGTCTTGTGTATCCTAAGAGGCCTCAGATTCTACCAGCAAACATTAATTAAGTACCTTCCATGCTTGCTTCACCACAGTTACTGGAAAGACCGTTTTTAGAGGAATCCTGTGTGCTGTCAAGAGAGTTCTCAGAAATTAGCAGCCCACAGTATGTGCTCACTGTGCCATAATTCAGTTGCTCACCTAAAAAACAAACATGGAAATACTCAGTGATTGGTGTAACGTTGAATATCTTAACAGTAAGCACACAAACTTTTTAGTAGAGGGAAAAAAAGGTTTGCCTTCCCCTTCCCGGCTGTGTGCCCGGGACAAGTGAAGTGAGCCCTCCTCAGAGGGAAGTTCTCGACAAGCTCTTGTCGGGCGGAGGTGGCGGCTTTGCAAGTGGCTGCAGTCCTGAGTGTTTGCGCTGGCGTAGCTGAGGGCCCAGCCATCACTTCTGGGGACTCTCTGTGCAGCCTCGGGGTCGAGTGTCTTAAGGAACTTTAACTTCCTTCTCTCGGGTACATTTGCTTTCATAACCAGAAAGCTTTCCAGATTTTGTAATTCCGGGATCTCCTCCTTCAAATGCCTTTTACCCAAACATACAAGTGTAGCATTCAGTGAGACTTTAGCGGACGCCTCGCACGCACAGCAGCAGGCTGGGTGCTGTGGGGCACAGAAACAAGTACCTGTGAAGGTCGCGGGGCTTACGGGATACTTTTCCTTTGGATTCTGATGTTCTAGGAGCAAGATTTTAAAATGTTATAAAGAAGTTCACTGGTTTTAGGATCCACAAGACGTAGTGGTATAGTGGTAAGAACAGACTTGGAAGTTAAAACAGGCTGAGGTTCCAGTCCTGGCTCTGCGGCTTTCTTGCTGTGTGATTTGGGGCCAGGTACTTCCTCCTGGCTTCTTCACCTAGAAAAGGTACTGACACCGGAAGCCAGAGTGGGGTTAGGAGGCTACAGAAGTATAATCCTTCTAAGTATAAAAGTACAGGATATAAAAAGTGTTTTATATTTTGATGTATCAGGAGAGAGCCTTGGGGTAGCTGTTTTCTAAATCCATATTTCTTTGTGAGCACATCTGCTCTGTTTTAAGTAACATTCTTGCCACCTATTTTGCTCTTTTATTTTCTAACTTGGTAAGAGGTGTTTTAAGGTTATTTTCCAAATTTTGCCCACACGCCTTCCATCTACCCAAAGGTGCCAGAGAGTCATGCCGGCGAGCCCTGGGTCCCTCCTAATGTCCCACAAGGCCTCAGCGCTCTCAAAACCCAGGGTCAACCTGCTCCGCCCGAGAGGCGCCCCAGCTCCACCCCGGAGCCCTGTGTGCAGGGCCACCTCATCCCGGCCAGTTCTCCTGTAGCCCGAAGGAAGACCCACTGCCTGGAACCTCTCCCAGCGTTCAGGTCAGTTCTCTGCTGCGGCTTCTCCCGCCTGCGTAGGGAGGTGGATGGTCCATCTTTGTGCTTTTCCTCCCAGCCCTGGACCGGGAGAGAATGGGATTAAGCATGGGATGTTTTCTTTCTTGGCCAGACTTTTCCAGAAAAGGAAGTCATCTATTTCTCTGACCAGAAGGGTTCTATGAACTGTGACCTTTTTATGTTCCTCTCTTGGTAGAGGGAGAAAGCTCATCTCAGCCAAACTGCTGCCCATCCAGATTGGCCTTCCTAGGACAAGTGGCCCCGACTGGAGGTGCTGGCCTGTTCGTTTTGCCTAAACTGCTTCTAGAAACCTCTCATAAACCACAGGCCTTAGTGTGTATCATTAAGTCACTGTTCTTTTATTAATCGTCTGCAAAAGATTTTAAGACAGGTTTTCTACCTTATTAATTTTTAAAGAATTGGGATAATTGGTTAAGGTGCCACTTAATAGCACTAAATAGTAATGCTATTTGAAGCTTTAATTTGTTCACATTTTAACCATGTGGTTAATTCAAAGTCATATTTTAAATTAATTTGTAACTAATTTTTTGCACTTGTGTTTTGTACAAATATTTGTTGACTACCCCTTTAAAGCATAAATTTTGAGTATTAGATAGCTGTCAACAGCCACATCTTTTTTAAAAACAGCAAGAATTTTAATAAAAAAGAGTCTTAATGGAAATGGTTTTCAACTGACTGAAGTCAAAAGTAAAATGGGTCATTTTAAAAAGCGAACAGCCCCTCACTCCAAGCACTGGGGTCTCCAGAGGGTCATCTTGGTGGTTGTGTTAATTAACGCAAGATCCACTGATTGTGTCTCCGTATTCTGCGCTGTCTTAACCCAACTGATGGATGGTGTTTGATTAGTATTAGCTGCGTGGAGCTGATCAACTGAACTTGAAACTCTTCGCCTGTGAGTCACAGAGGCTTTTCTGCACTTGAAGTTCGCTGAGCTGGGAAGCTTCTTTCCACTCTGCCTGCAGTTCTCAGTGCGTGGACAGGACCTGAATCTCTCCGGGGCTCCCCCTGGTCCATCGCCTCCCCCGCCCTCTCCAGTGGAGCAGCGTGTCCGCACAGCTCGGCCCCCGTGCCCTCAGCCTTCAGAGCACGTTCCTTCTGCGTCCTGGGTGCCTCAGGGTCTCCCTGGGCTACTGCAGTCCACCTACTTCTCCGCCAGGTTAGCATCCAGTGAACTTGGGGTTCACTGTCTCTGTTTCGCACATTTGAAATTTAGTAAAATGGGTTTATGTAACTTGAGCAATAGCTTTATAGGTCTGAGCTCTTGTTTCTGCTGTCACTTGCGTTTTTCCCAATTTTATGTGCCAGATTTAAATATTATATTTATATGTAATGCAGAATAGGTATTTTTGGATGCATTTTCTTTGGACAAGTGATAAAGATGAAAATGGCTAGTCTTACGCACTGGAGTCTCTGACACCAATACCTATAGTAGCAACAAAAAAAGACTGGTCCTTAGATTCAAGGCAGGAGAGCCCAACTGATCAATTCCACCTGTGCCCACCCCGTCCTGCTCCTGGGCCCACGAGGCCAATGAGGGCCCTGATTCCAGGCCTCTCCTTCTCCTTGTCCCCACAGCCCTCTGCAAGTCCTAGGAATCCTCCCAGCCAGGGCACGATGTTGGGTTTTCTTGTACTGGTTCTGTGTTGATTGAGAATAAAGCCGGTCAGGAGGGGAATTCCATAAGCCTGAACATTTTGCTAATATATAGCAAATTCGTATCAGCTGCAGAGAACATCTGAGTAGTGTTTCTCTAACGGTAAACACTACTGCACGAGTCACAGCACACGCAAAAGCATGTCAGTCTCATATTCAGTAAGAAACAAGGCAGTCTCCAGAAAGAGTGTGTTCTTGGGGCGTACGGAGTAGAGTGTCTGAGACGTCAGGATGGCCCACAGCCTGGTGCCTTTCATGAGTTAAGATGGAGGAAGAGGGTTTGCAGCTCTTCCCTAAATACCCATAATACATGTTTTCATCGCACACCCGCACTTTCTGTCTCTGGTTGGTAGCTGGTGCCTTCCGGCGAGAAGATGGCTGTGCTCAGGCAGCTGGCGCTCCTCCTCTGGAAGAACTACACCCTACAGGTGGGTCCAGACCCCCAGAGGGAGGCAGGGGCTCCCGGGACACCCTTGAGGTGGGGCCACGTGTGTGCTCCACACTCCTGCTTCACGACTCCCTCCACATGGGGTTGTTGTTACTCTTCTAGAAGCGGAAGGTTCTAGTGACAGTCCTGGAGCTCTTCCTGCCGTTACTGTTTTCTGGAATCCTTATTTGGCTCCGCTTGAAGATTCAGTCAGAAAACGTGCCCAACGCCACCATCTACCCTGGCCAGTCCATCCGGGAGCTGCCCCTGTTCTTCACCTTCCCCCCACACGGGGACTCCTGGGAGCTCGCCTTCATCCCCTCCCACAGCGACGCCGCCAGAACCATCACCCAGACAGTGAGGAGGGAGCTAGTGATCAACATGAGAGGTGAGACCCCGCAGGGCTCTGGACAGCTACCGTCTCCGTGATGACGTCTCCACGGGCCTTGCATTGGGGAGGTTGAACCCGCATCGGGGCAGAGCCACGGCCTGTGTCCAGACCCAGCCTCACCTTGCCTTGGCTGTGTTGCCGGTGAATCCCTGGACTTCTCTGTGTCCACGTCTCATTATAAAATGGGAAGTGGGCCTGGCCATCCCCCATCCAGAGCTGTGAGAACCCAACGAAGTAACATGGGTGACCTTAGCAGTCCCGGGTTCTAGAACCTTGTCTGATGATTGACAGTGGGTGTAGGAATTCCCAGGGAAAACTGGGTGGCCCCGGGCCAAGGGAAGCTCTTCAGTTATAAGGGCAACACAGGTTTGAGTGTGTGGCACAGAGAACCCTTTCTGGGATGTGGTTTGGGGAGGGCAGCTCAAAAAAGGCCATGAGAAAGCCTGCCGAGGGAAACTCCCAGTAAATGTGTACTGGTCATCTTTCTACTTGCTTTCAGGATAAAAAATATTGTTCCCTTTTTTCCTCTTCATTTTGGTATATCCTCCTGTGCCTTGTTTAAGTCAATGTAGCAAAAACACTTAGAGGATGTTCCTTGTCCCTCACTAAGTGACCACCATAAAACCCTCTATGTAAAATGGGGTCTGGGTAATAGAGAAATCATTTGAGAAACTATAAGTTAGTGTCCGCTCCGATTCTTAAAACACACCATTATGGTTACAAGACAGAGAAGCTGCCCTGGCCGCGGAACCCAGGCCAAGGTGGGTTGTCGGTCTGTGCGGCTCAGCCTAGGTGCCTGCCCGGCCCAGAGCTTCCGGCTCCGGTCAGAAATCGTGGTGAGAGCACCTGCCGCCCAGGGCCCTGCTCAAACTGAGCTATTCTGCCTGTCCTTCTGGCAGACTGTCTCTCTGGCAAAGACGAAAGCCACCTTGAGTCTTAGGGAAGGTTTACAGAGCCCTAGAGAACCCGGTGAGTCTGCCATCTGATTTTTCAAGTACAAGGGACAGTGGGTGACTCTCAGGCCCTGTGCTCTCTCCACAGTTCGCGGCTTTCCCTCCGAGAAGGACTTTGAGGACTACATTAGGTACGATAACCACTCTTCCAACGTGCTGGCCGCCGTGGTGTTCGAGCACACCTTCAACCACAGCAAGGACCCCCTGCCGCTGGCGGTGAGACTCGCTCTGGGCCCCAGTTGCCGTGCTGAGTGGTCACAGCCCGTCAGCAGGCTCGGCTCCCCCGCGGGACTAACTCAGCCTGTAAAAGCAACCACTTTTCCTTAAAGCTCTGCCTGCCTGGGAGTAAGTGTCAGGCTCTCCTCTGGGTCCGTTATCACCATCCTGATGCCCACTGGAGGGGCCCCGGTGATGTTTTAACCCATCCGTGCAGAGCAGTTTGGAAAACGCACCTGCCTGCGCACGGTGGCTCCAGGCCCTTTTGCTTACACATTTTATAAACAGCATTGCTGGTTTCCAGGCCTCTGTGGATAGTCACATAGCACAGATAGGAAAGTAGCAGAGATGTGGAAATTAAATATTGTCGGACAGGGATAAAAAGGGAGAAAAGGAGGACTTTTTTGGTGGCCTGACGACATTAAGCCTGGGAAGCCGTCAAGCCCGCCCGCACTGTGTTGGTGGATCCCGAGCAGCTGGCACCTCATACGTGGAGCTCCTGCTGGCGGTTGGCAAGAGAGGAGTGGCCAGGAACCCCCCAAAGCTGCCCCCAGGGAGCTCCCGCCTCCCACTGGGGCAGGACCCTCACTGGGACATCCCGAGGCCCCCTGGACACTTCGGGGGTGGGGGTGGTGAGTTCTCTGTGGCCATGGGAGTCCCGAGTGCTCATTCGGCTCCGCTGTGTGCCGCCCCCTGCGGATCCCTCGGGACGGCTCGTTTTCTCTGTGTTTCCACAGGTGAAATATCACCTACGGTTCAGTTACACACGGAGAAACTACATGTGGACCCAGACGGGCTCCTTTTTCCTGAAGGAGACAGAAGGCTGGCACACCACGTCCCTTTTTCCACTTTTCCCAAACCCCGGACCGAGGGAACCTACGTACCCTGATGGCGGAGAGCCTGGTGAGAAGCACTTTCAGGCCATGTTGCCAGCCCTGGCTGCCAACTCACGACACGGGGGCACCCACCTTGCTTTTCTCTGCAGAAATAACTTTTTAGGAACACTTAATCTTCTTGTTTGTAGGAAATGGAAGAAAACAGCCGGTAAAACTGGCTTCTGAAAGTCTAAATTAATCCTTGAAAAATAGTAGTGGCCTCTCCCTGTATCCCAGAAGACATGTGCGCTTGAATGAAGCACTCGTATTTCAGTGTTTAAGAGACTTCCGTTTGAATCTTCTGGGCTTGGTTTACATTTTCTTCCTGTCCCTGACCTCTGTGCACAGTTTTATAAGTTTTTTAAGTTCTATGGTCCTTACGTAGTCCATCCGTGGTTTGAATGAACCAGTGTGACTTTCCTGGGGTCGGATCTTGGTTACTCTGCTGCCCCAGCCGTGGGCGGGACTTTGGCAGGCAGTTGGGGTCTGTGCCTCCTCTGGAAGGGGGCATGTCTGGGAATCAAGGTGGGGATAGCCCAGAAGTCACTGGGACCCAGGACTCGACTTACTCCTCAGGTCGAGAGACAGCTGCAGGTTCTGGGCGGAAGTCCAGGGTGTCCCGGAGAGCACAGCGTTCCCACAGGTCTGGCAGGAGACAGGGCTCATCAGAGGGTTCGATGACAGTCACACGGGATCATCCCTCCCAGGAGCATGGCTCTGAGACCGCGAGGACCAGGCAGGCAGGAGGCCACATGTGGGCAGCTGGCATTTACAGATGTCTGTCTGTGGCCGCCAGGCTGCTCTGGAAGAGGAACTAAGATGCGCAAGGCCCAGGGTGTGGTGTGAGAGGCCCAGGGTGAGGCCCTCAACAGGTCACCTGACCTGGGGCTCAGGAGAGGCTGAACCTGGCCGTGGCACAGGCTGCCTGTGGCCGGGGCACAGACCCAGGGCTGGGCTGGAGCCCTCAGCTCCCTCCTGTGTGTTGGTGACAATTTCCTAAGCTTGGAAGCAATAGGAAAAAAACTAAAAGGAAAGACCAACAGATTTCAGCAGGTACAAACTTAGAACTTGCCAAGAAATGAAAAGGGCTCACACTGATTTTAAAGCATATAGGAGACTAGAGAGAACCTCTGTGGCAGATGACAAAGGGCAAATGTCTTCTGTTATAAAAGGACACATGCCAGTGGGCTAGAAAAACAGGAAAGAGAGACAGGTGGAAAGGGGGAGGGGCTGGCACAGAGCTGGCTCCGGTATGTTCTAGTCCCCTTTTTGTCCCCAGCCACCCCCAGCTGTCCATGCCTTAGACCCACTAACCCTCTGGTGAGAATTAAGCCCCAGAATAGCCTGGAAGAGAAGATCCACATGCGTAAAGATATCCACCGTAGCTTTATTTATGATCATAAAACCTTCAGCACCTGGGAAATGTTTGATTACATATGATTGGGGGCTTCATGCCTCAGGATATCAAACAGCCACAAGGTTACGAGGATAAAGAGACTACACAGCAGCGTGGAAAGTCTCCAAAGAGAACAGCTCATGAGCAGTAGCAGAAGGGTCTCTGGAGGTGGCAGGGGGATGTCATGTAAAAATGCTGACCCTGAAGCCAAAGCACCCGAGGTCCCCAGCTCAGCCCCTCAGTTGTCTAGCTCAGCACCCCAGCCCTCAGTGTCTTCACCGGGCCAACGGGGTGTTGCCACCTGCTCTGTAGGCTTGTTGTGAAGCTGTCCTTGACACACAACAGATAGCGCTAATTGAGCACCTACTTCTCTTGCAACCGTAGGAAGACCTAACCAGAGGGAGGTGGTAGAGACATACGCACAGGAGCCCTGCGCGAGGATGTGGTCGGCATGTTGTGTTTCTCTTTCCTAGGGGCTGGAACCCATGCAGGGGACGGTTGTGTGATAGAGGACATTGGATGTTCTCACTGTCAGTGTACTTCACAGGGGAGGGCACCCATGCCACCCACACCTGCAGCGGTGCTCCCTCTCTGTCCCTGGGGCTCAGCCTCGGGGCCTTGGGCTGCCTTTTTCTCCCCAGAGCTAAACCCACTCCTTCCCTGGGCTCAGTCTCTCCCAGGCCTCATGCTCCTGGGAACACTGTGTCCCCAGCTGTCACTCCCCCCAGGGCCTTTTCCCTTTGAGAATTTTATTACAGAACACTCTGGGGGGTCAAGAAGAGCAAACAGAGAAATTACAAAGCACACGAAAGCTCTTATCGTGACCACCTTTGGGCCGTGCTGCCAGCTTGCCTTTGAGATGGTGGCTGGAGGACGCAGCTGGCCGAGGTTGATGGGATGACAGCCCCCACCCAGAGTGGTCCACATCCTAATCCTCGGGACCTGGGAGTGTGTCAGGGGCCGTGGCAGCGAGGAATTACGGTTGCTAATCGGCTGACCTTAGGATAGCAAAGTGCTTACCCGTTATCCCCGGGGGCCCCGTGTCATCACGAGAGTCCATAAAAGTAGACAAGCGAAGCAGCAGACAGCGGCAGAGAAAGCTGAGAGGAGAAGGAGGGTCTGAAGGGTGCCGTGTTGCTGGCTTTCAGGGTGGAGAGAGGGGCCACGAGCCGCAGGATGCCGATAGCCTCTACAAACCGAAAATGCCAGGAGGGGCCGGGCGTGGTGGCTCACGCCTGTAATCCTAGCACTCTGGGAGGCCGAGGCGGGCGGATTGTTTGAGCTCAGGAGTTCGAGACCAGCCTGAGCAAGAGCGAGACCCCGTCTCTACTAAAAAATAGAAAGAAATTATCTGGACAACTAAATATATATATAGAAGAAATTAGCCGGGCATGGTGGCGCATGCCTGTAGTCCCAGCTACTTGGGAGGCTGAGGTAGAAGGATTGCTCAAGCCCAGGAGTTTGAGGTTGCTGTGAGCTAGGCTGACGCCACGGCACTCTAGCCTGGCTAATAGAGCGAGACTCTGTCTCAAAAAAAAAAAAAAAAAAAAAAAGAAAATGCCAGGAGGGAGCGTGGCCCTGCTGACACCTTGATTTTAGGTCTGGGAGACCTGTGCCGCCAGGACTGTAGAACAGTGATTTCCGTTGTCTGAAGCCACTAAGTTTGTGGTGATTTGTGATTTGTTAAAGCAGCAACAAGACACACACATGCTCACCAAACCCGTCTCTTCTAACTCCATCTCTGGCGAAGCGCGTCAGCCTTTCTGGTCTCAGCGGCCTCCTTCCTGAAGTCGTGTGGGGCGCATGGGCCATTTGCTTCTTCCCCTCTGTGTGCCCAGACTGCGGGGCGACTCTCAGACCAGGGCCCGCACGAGATGTGGAGAAACTGCGCTCTTACTCTCAGACCTTGGTTGCCGTCCCCGCTTCCCTAACCTAACCCTTTTGAAATACTCTTCCCTGGCGCATTTTTGGCCTCACTTTTGTTTATTTGCTTAGAGCCCCATCAAACCCACTTGGGGCATCGGGGGTCTTTCCAGCCAAGTTCACTTTCTTATTTTTTTTTTTTT
>CM052448.1:1465635-1480202 GCA_028533085.1 Varecia variegata | reverse complement strand
GACCTGCTGGGGGACCGCATCGCCATCATGGCCAAGGGGGAGCTGCAGTGCTGTGGGTCGTCACTGTTCCTCAAGCAGAAATATGGTGAGCGGAGGGGAGCGGGCGGCAGTCCAGCCTCCGTCCCGCGACGGGGTCCGCGTCCCTGGCCTGCTGTGCTGAAGGTAACTGCCCACTGTTACCTTCATGAGGGGCCCGAGGTCAGGCAGGGAGAGGCCTCCTCCGGACTCCTGCTCTGCTGCCCGTAGGTGGAGACGCAGGCCCCAGGCAGAGGGGCCTGTGAGGGTGGAGAGGACAGTGTGGAGCGGAAAGTGCTGATTTGGTTAGGATTTGGTTCAGCCACGACCAAAAGAGCAGAGGCCGAGCCCAGGGCTACCAGGAACAACGGTGCCTTTGCAGAGGCCAGGCACGCTGGCTGACGCTGTGGCTCCCAAGTGAGAGCAGTTCTGCTCTGTGAGTGTGCCTCCTCAAGGCCGCCTGCTGGCCCCACCTGGTGCTGGCGTGCCTGCCCCCCCCACATTCCAAGGGAGGTGGAGCAAAGACACAGGAGCGCTGCTCCCCTTAGAACACCCTGGAGTGCAAGCCCCACTCTCCTGGTGTCTGGGGGCCAGCATACACAGCCCCCAGGACTGGGTGGTGACCTGACATGGTCAGCAGCAGGCGAGGGAAGCCTGGAGGGGCAGCCTTCACCCTGGGTGGCCACGTGCCCAGCAAAAAACACAGGAGCTCATCACCAAGAAACAGGGGAGAACAGATCTTGGGATGACAAGGTGTGGTCCCTGCCACGGCCTGTGGGCGTCTCACCTGCTGATTCCTGCCTGGCTGCCCAGGTGGCCAAGCCATGGCTCGTCCTGGGCCCAGCGTCCTTGTCTTATAAGGGGACATGGAAATGCCATTTCCCGCAAAGTGACATTGGGAAGGAGGTGAGGTGACGTGCCCGAAAGTGCTTTGCAGTGAAAGTGCTGTGCCGTGTGGCTGTGCCACTTGCACTCCGGCCCCGCGGATGGTCTCCCTCCCTGTGGTCGTCACCTGATACCCGTCAGCATCGTCCCACAGTACAGAGACCCTCGAACACCGGGGCTACGATTGCGCTGCCCTCCTTCTCCAGCAGTGGCACAGCTAGGAGAAGACCTGCCTTCGAGCAGGTGCCGCTGCCCCTGCTCAGCACCCCAAGGCTCCAGCATCTCTCCCTAGCCAGGGAGTAGCAGGCGAGCCCCTCAGGAGGGCGCCGAGGAGCTCTGAGATTCATCCATTCTGCTTCCACCTCCCCGGCCTTCCAGACCCTTTCCCATGAGCGTGCCTGGCCTGAGCCCCAGAGACTCCAGTGTGGGCAGGAGGCGAAGTTGGGGAACAGCCCAAGGGCCTCACGCTCAGCCCTGTGTTCCAGGTGCAGGCTACCACATGACACTGGTGAAGGAGCCACACTGCAACCCCGAAGGTGTCTCCCAGCTGGTCTACCACTACGTGCCCAACGCCACGCTGGAAAGCAGTGCCGGGGCCGAGCTGTCCTTTATTCTTCCCAAGGAGAGCACGCACAGGTACGCCTCCCACAGGGAGCACGCACAGGTGCAAATCCCAGAAGATACCCCCATGGGCTCAATGCTCAGAGTCTCCTTCCCTGCCCCTCTCTGGCTGGGTCAGTGGGCATCTCTCAGCCCTGGGCCTGGGGACAGTCAGCCACAGTGACTCTGTGTGGTTGGGTGCTGAGGGCCAGGCCTCCTGGCAAGGAAGAGCATAAGGGACCTGAACCAAAGGGGCACTCAGCACCCATGTGCCATTCCTGCTCTCCTTCCTGACACCTGGTAGTCCTTGCAGCTGAGAATCTGTGGATCTCGGTCGGAGAGCTCGAGTGTGGGCCCTGGCCTTATCACTGTCTCGTCCACGGGGCGGAACCGTCTTTTGCTCGTTTATGGTTCAGCTTTATATGTTAATATCAATCATTTTTGTTGTGACTTTCTCCAGTTTGATTCTGTGGGATTGCTTTTCTACACAGATAGTACATTTAATGCATCATATCCTCTCTCTTGTGATTTTTTTCCTTTACTGTTATTCTAAGAAAGTGTTTTCCTATCCTGCAATCAAATAAATACTTGCCAGTTTCTTCCTTTTTTTTTTATTTTTTTTATTTTAGAGACAGGGTCTTCCTTTGTCACCCAGACTGGAATGCAGTGGCATCATCACAGCTCACTGCAGCCTTGAACTCCTGGGCTCAAGTGGTCCTCCTGCCTCAGCCTCCCAAGAAGCTGGGACTATAGGCGTGTGCCACCACGCCTGGCTGATTTTTTTTAATTTTTTGTAGAGATGGAGTCTCACTATGTTCTCCAGGCTGGTCTCAAACTGCCAGGCTCAAGTGATTGTTTCGCCTCAGCCTCCCAAAGTGTTGGGATTGCAGGCGTGAGCCACTGTGCCCGGCCGACTTGCCAGTTTCTTTTTTTTTTTTTTTTTGTAATTTCATGTATGTGTTTGCTCTCAAAGAACATCTGACAGGCCAAAGTGCTCACAAGATGTCCTGTGAGAAAGAAAAAAGGTAGGGCAGGGGGTATGTGGGAAATTTCAGTCCCTTCCTCTCAATTTTGCTGTGAACCTAAAAACTTCTCTGCAAAACCAAAGTCTTTAAAAAAGAAAAGGAAAGGAAAACACCAGGAAATGAAACCATATGAACCTAGCTTTTATTATTTTTTTAAGTGGCATTTCAAAGAGTTAACCTCCTGTGGCCCCTGCCCCATTCTACAGGGAGGTGATTATTTAGGAACAAATTATCTAGAAAGTCACTGAGAAGCAACTTGTCACTCTGGGTCATTTTTTTCAGGTTTGAAAGTCTTTTTGCGAAGCTAGAAAAGAAGCAGAAGGAGCTGGGCATCGCCAGCTTCGGGGCCTCTGTCACCACCATGGAGGAGGTCTTCCTTCGGTCAGTAGACCTGCGCCTCCGTCGGCCTAGGCCTCGGGCTGCGGAAGACTTTTTTAAAGTGCAGCGATAAAGCGGTCACCTTGGTTCTGAGCTGACGCGTCCGTGTGAGGGTGGAGGAGCAGCCTGGGGTGGGCAGGGCAGTGGCGCTGGCAGAGCCCCCGTCAGATGTGACAGTTGCTGAGGCTGGTGCACACGGGAAACCGCAGCCCGCACGGGAGCGTGGAACCGCCACCCAGCACGAGGCGTCAGGGCAGCACGGAGGCTTGCCCAGCTTTTCTTAGGTTTACGTCATCCTTGGGGGATACCTGTGTCTGTAACCAACACAGGAAATTTAGCAGCGTTTACAATCAGAGCATGGCAGGGACGTGCCCCTGAAAGCGCCAACCCTGAGGGTCTCTGAAGCAGATCCGGTGGCTCATCGGCTCCAGCTCAACCCAGCACAGCCCAACACCGGGCACCTGCTGCGAGTCCTGCCAGCCCGCCCCTGCCATCCCTCCATGCCTGTCCCTGGCCTGCCCATTCCAGGGTTGTCTCCCCTGGCGCACGTCATCTGCCTCCTAGCCTCACCCTGCTAACAAGCACCCCGACCTGCACCTTCCTGCCATCGGGCTGGCTGTACCCTCCCCAGGGCCACCACTGTTCCCTGCCCACCTTCTGTCCCTCTCAAAAGCCCTGGTCATGAATGCTGACTGCCTGGGCAGTCTCCCTGGGCAGGGGCCCCAGCAGCTTGTCCCTCTCCCTGGGCCTTGCTTGGCTGAGGACAGATGCTGCTCCAGAGATAACTGCTGATGAGTGAGTGAATGAATGAACGAGCAGAACAATTGCTGGGGTTGCTTTGCTTCAGTGCCTCTGACAACAGCCCTCTCTCTGCCTCTCCCGCTGCTGCTCGGGAGATAGCTTTGCCCCCGACCCCGGGAGCACCATGTGTGAGTGGTGCCTGTGTCCGCACAGGGTTGGGAAGCTGGTGGACACCAGCATGGACATGCAGGCCATCCAGCTCCCTGCCCTGCAGTACCAGCACGAGAGGCGGGCGAGCGACTGGGCAGTGGACAGCAACCTGTGCGGGGCCATGGACCCAACCAATGGCATCGGTGCCCTCATCGAGGAGGAGTGCGCCGCCGTCAAGCTCAACACCGGGGTGAGTGCTCCGGGCGGGCGGCATGGGAAGGTCGGTGGCCCCTGAGTCCCTTGTGTTAGCTGACGCAGAGGAGAGCCCATGAGGGCAGACACGGGCCTCGGGAGGGTCAGTGCACTGGGCACAGGGCAGGTTACAGCTCGTGGGTTGGCAGGGAGAAGGGAAACAGGAAGCGTTTTAATGGAGTGATAGAAACCTCTCAACGTTCTAACTCAGGCACAGTACTTTATCAAGAGCTTGCCTTTTATCCAGCTCAGTGCTAACAAGGCTTAGCATACTAGTCCCATTTTACAGATGGGAAACTGAGGCCTGGGCCAAAGTGGAATGGCCAGCATATGACAGAGCAAGGGTCCGGTCCCGGGTCAGCCTGACCCCAAAGCCCAGGTACTCCCTGCACTTAGCGGCCCGTGAGGGACGATGCTGGGAAATTGGGCAGTCAGTCTGGGGAGCGGTGGGGAGGTTTGTCCGTCTGCTCACGCGTGAGCAGGGCCAGGGCTCTCCTGCACGATGCGTCTCCATAGGGCAGGGGAAGGCACGGGATCTCGACTGGTCCCAAATGTCCTGCGACAGCCAAACAGTGTCTGTCCTGCCTCCATGGCTGTGGTGAGCCCCCGTGGTTGGTGTGCAGACCCGTGTTGGGACCTGCAGGGATGTGGACAGCCATGCCCTCTGTGTCGTTTACTGAGCTCCTCCCATGGCCCCTGAAAGAAGCCCCAGGAGGCTCTTAGCGTGGTCCCAAGCGGTGCCAGCGTCACCTGAGTCCCCTTTGCTGCAGCTTGCCCTGCACTGCCAGCAGTTCTGGGCCATGTTCCTGAAGAAGGCCGCATACAGCTGGCGGGAGTGGAAGATGGTGGCGGCCCAGGTCCTGGTCCCAGTGACCTGTGTCACCCTGGCCCTCCTGGCCATCAACTACTCCTCTGAGATCTTCGACGACCCCATCCTAAAGCTGACCTTGGGTGCATATGGCAGAACCGTCGTGCCCTTCTCAGTTTCTGGGACCTCCCGGCTGGATCAGCAGCTGTCGGAGCACTTGAAGGACATGCTGCAGGCCGAGGGGCAGGAGCCACGCGAGGTGCTGGGTAAGGGCGTCCCGGGTCACGGCCCAGTGGGCAGCCAGAGCCGCCTCGTGCCTGTGGCACCGTTGGCTTCTGGGGTGGGTGGTTCCTGGCTGGGCACTGAAGAATGCTCACCAGCGCTCCTGGCACTGTCCATCGTGACAATCACACATGCACCCTGACGTTGCCAGATGCCCCCCGAGAGGCAGATCGTGCCACCGAGTCAGAGGACTTGCCCCAGAGAGGCTGCAGACTCGGGCACATCACCAGGGCCACACCGTGTCCTGAAGCTGCCTCTGTTAGGACCATTCATAAGCGAAATGCAGGAGTTCAGTGGCCTTTTCTTTGTTTACTAGGCCGGTCACACTGCACCTCTGTGTGACGTGGTGTTTTCCTCCGGCATCTTAAGACACGACTACCTCGAGCCTCTGATGGTCGTAGCTGGATATTGCCCCAGGCTTAGAACAGGGACTGTGCTCTGGTTAGATGGAACATGCTGGAAGGTTTTTTCACCTTACTTCTCCCTCCCACTTCCTGACCAGCAGCTTTGAGACTTGGCACTCTGGACAAACTCTCAACAGAAACTGGGTTCTTCTTAGGAAGAGGCTGGCCGCACAGGCAGCTCGGGGCGTGCGGCACGGTGCTGGGTGCCGCTGGACGGGCAGGCACCCGCGCAGCCCAGAGTCCTTGCTAGGCTGTGCTGAGACAGCGGCGGCACCTCATCTGTCATCTCCTGTGTCCCCTGACTCTGCCATTGCCCCCCAGGTGACCTGGAGGAGTTCCTGATTTTCAGGGCCTCGGTGGAAGGGGGAGGCTTTAACGAGCGGTGCCTTGTGGCGGTGTCCTTCAGAGATGTGGGAGAACGGACGGTTGTCACCGCCCTGTTCAACAACCAGGCATACCACTCCCCAGCCACCGCCCTGGCCATCGTGGACAACCTTCTCTTCAAGCTGCTGTGTGGCCCTCAGGCCTCCATTGTGGTCTCCAACTACCCGCAGCCCCGGAGCGCCCTGCAGGCTGCCAAGGACCAGTTCAATGAGTATGTCGTGCACTGCCTGCCCTGCCCACCAGGGCCCCTCCTGAGGACCGGCCACCATGGGCATTGCCAAGGGCTGTGGACAGATAGGGCATCGTTCCTGCCCTCCCAAAGCTGCTGGGGACCCTGCCCCCTCCTCAGCCATCCCTACTTGCTCTTCCCTGTGACAGGTACAGAGGCCTGTCCTGTGCCGCGTGGTCCTCACAGGGATGTCTGAGGGCTCGGAGGGCAGCTTTGCCTTCTCCTCCCAAACCCACGCCCACCCCTGCTGGTCACCATGCTCACCAGGACTGCCCTCTCCGGTGGGGCAGCCGGTGTGGCCATGCCCCCCACAGCACCTGCTGTGTACGTAAGCCAGAGGAGGGAGGGGGAAGACAGCAGGACTCGGCGAGAATCAGTGTCCCTGTCCCTCAGTAGCCACACATTGGGAGCCTTATCATGCCATCATGTGGGCAGGGCTGTCCCTCACCCCGGACACAGAGCCCCGGGACTCTGGGACCCCCCCAGAGGAAGCCAAAGATTCCGCTAATTTCAAAGCAGTCTCTACTGGAGGGCCATTTCATCTCCACCCCTTTCTAGGCTGTGCCTGGGCCTTGTGACATCTGTGTCCCCTTATGCTGACCCCCTCCCTGCCCCAGAGCAGAAAGTCAATGGCCTCATCTCTGGGCCTGTGGCAGACTGTGGGGCGTCACGTGTGTGGGAGAGGCTTCCCCTTCGAGACCCTTGGGGGACTCACGAAGGAGCCAGACTCACGGGGGCCTCCAAGCCGGGCAGGTGGTCAGCAGCCTGGTGGGCTCAGGGAGGTCGGGCTGAGGGGCTCGGGCTTGTTATGGTGACAGTGGACTGGGCAGAGGGATTTTTTGTTTTAACGGGTACAATTCCCTCACCACGCAATCCAGCTATTTATAGTCCACAATTTAACACCTGCTGATGTATTCAGAGTTGTGGAACTATCGCCACAACATAATTGTACAGAATGCTTTCATCACCCCAAAAAGACACCCGCACCTGATAGCAGCCACTCCCCATTCTCCCAACTCCCGCCCCCGGCGGCTGCTGATCTGCTTTGCCTCTAAGGGTCTGCCCGTCCGGGACATTTGACGTCAGTAGCACGTGCCCTTGGCGTCAGGCCTCTCCTCCAGGTCCACCCATGTTGCAGTGTTATTGCTTCCTTCTTTTTTTTTTTTTTTTGTCAGATAATATTCCATTGTCCCAGCACCATTTGTTGAAACCATCAGGAGGTTTTAAAGCAGAAGAATAATGCTGCCAGAGCCTGTTTCTGGAAGGTGTTGCTAGCAACCAAATGTAGAGTCGAATGCACTTGGAGGGAGAGTTTAGCTACTGCAGTGACCCAAGCATCCGACAGCGGGGTCTGATCTGGGGCAATGTGAAGAGAACAAGGCAGAGTGTTCCCCAGGAGAAATGGGAAAGGCACAGGGGAAATGGTACTGTCCCCCGAGTACATGTGGGGACAGTGGCTCGGAGCAGAGCGACGCTGCCACCAGTCAGGAGAGGAAGTCCCGAGGAGGAGCCTTTCTTGGGGGGGGGGCGGTCTTCCTGGTGCCGAGACCCCTGGCTCTAGCCTTCCCCCACAGCCCCCTTTAGAGGTCTGGCAGCCATGCCCCACGCTCTGGACGGCAGTGATGGAGGGGACCTGCTCTTTCCCCCTCCCGGACGTGCTGTGCTCTGCCCTGACCTGCCCTGTCCCCACAGGGGCCGGAAGGGTTTTGACATTGCCCTCAATTTGCTCTTCGCCATGGCCTTCTTGGCCAGCACGTTTTCCATCCTGGCGGTCAGCGAGAGGACGGTGCAGGCCAAGCACGTGCAGTTTGTGAGCGGAGTCCGGGTGGCTACTTTCTGGCTCTCCGCTCTGCTGTGGGACCTCATCTCCTTCCTCGTCCCCAGTCTGCTGCTGCTGGTGAGTGCCGGTGGCCCTGGGTCCTTCCTGCAGACCACAGTGGGCTTGCTTCCGGGGCCCTGCAGGATCGGAGCCAGCCTGGGTGCCAGGAGGGTAGCTGGAGATGCCCCCAGCCTCTGCCCCTCTTGGGCGTGCGGGGCCGAGCTGATTGCCCGGTGCGGGTGCAGCAGTACAGGGAGAAGGGGAGCCGCTGGTCAGAGGGATCCCAGGGCTGAAAGCCGCCTCGGGGGCCAGGCACGGCCGGCGGGGCCATCGGCCTGGGCTGGCTGATCTGTCAAAAGTGCTCCTGTCTGTCCCTGCCCTGCCCCGGGAGGTGCCTGCTGCTCTGCCTACTCACCGAGCCGCCTTGTCCGTGCTGCCACAGGTAGTGTTCAAAGCCTTTGACGTGCGCGCCTTCACGCGGGACGGCCACGTGGCCGACACGCTGCTGCTGCTCCTGCTGTACGGCTGGGCCATCATCCCCCTCATGTACCTGATGAATTTCTTCTTCTCGGGGGCAGCCACTGCCTACACGAGGCTGACCATATTCAACATCCTGTCGGGCATTGCTACCTTCCTCATGGTCACCATCATGCGCATCCCAGGTGGGGGTACAGAGTCCCCTACCCCAGTGGCCACCCTGGGGGCTGCACTGGCCACACAGGGGTGGCACTGATCCCGGGCAGAGGTGGGGCTCAGGCACCAGGTACCCAGCCCCTCTGCCCAAGGCAGCCCTGCTCAGCCAGCCGTGGTGGGCAGGTGTCTGCGGCATCCCTTCCTGGGCAGCTTCGGCAGAGCTGGCAGGGGCGGCCCCTGGGAGGTACCACCCCACTTGGCACAGCAGGGACAAGGCCCTGTCCATGGAGGTGCCTGATCTGTGGGGACACCTGGGGACCGGCCCTTCCCAGCCTAGATCTGCCCTGGGGGCAGGTGTGGTGTGCCCTCCAGCGCTAACTGGTCTGTACCTCCTCACCACAGCGGTAAAATTAGAAGAACTTTCCAGAACCCTAGACCATGTGTTCCTGGTGCTGCCCAACCACTGTCTGGGGATGGCGGTCAGCAGCTTCTATGAGAACTATGAGACACGGAGGTACTGCACCTCCTCCGAGGTCGCTGCCCACTACTGCAAGAAGTACAGTGAGTGTCCTGCGTCCTTCGATGGTCAGTCAGTTGTCACTGCAGAGGGGCCCCCGCGCTCAGGGGCCTCCCTGTGTTCTGAGCAGCCTGGCGCTCACCCCTCGTCCGCATCCACCTCACCACCCCATGCCAGCCGCCTGGCTCCTGCCCTAGACTCAGTCTCCTGCTGCCTTTCTCTTACAAGGTCACTGTCATTAGCTTTAGAGCCCGCCCTAAATCCCGTATCTCACCTCGAGATCCTTACCTAATTACATCTCCAGAGACATTAATCTCAGCAAGGTCACACTCTCAGGTTGGGGAGATAGGACTTGGACCTATCCTTTGGGGCCACCCTCAGCCCACCACGCACCCCTTCTGTGCCTGGAACAGTCTCTCTCCCGGATCTGCAGGCAGCTTGAGGCCCCCTCTGCAGAGCCCTGCACGCACCTCTTGGGCAGGCCCAGTCTCTCTGCCTGGCTCCTGCCACGTCGTCACTTGTACGACAGGATTTGTGACTGCTTGTCATGTGCTTGTCCCCTCCCTAAACTCCCCTAAGCCAGATTTTATATCTCAGCACAGTCCCCAGCTCAGCGGGTGTGTGAGTACACGAGGGCGCATGGGGGCACCTTGCCCGGCAAAATCCCCAAGCGGAACGGGAAGTACTTCAGGCTCCCACATGGGGTGACAGACACAGTGGGGTGCACTTGAGGCAGGAGGAATGTGACGCCTCACGGAGGGGCTGGGCACAGGCACCTCATGCTGCTGGGGACCGGGTCAGGGAGGGTGTCCCAGGCCGTGGGCTCACCGTGTCTCCTTGGCCTGCACAGACATCGAGTACCGGGAGAACTTCTACGCCTGGAGGGCCCCGGGGGTCGGCAGGTTCGTGGCCTCCATGGCTGCCTCAGGGTGTGCCTACCTCACCCTGCTCTTCCTCATTGAGACCAACCTGCTGTGGAGACTCAGGACCTTCCTCTGTGCCTTCCGGAGGAGGCAGACGCTGGTGAGTGGCTCCTGGGCAGCTCGGGGACGCTGGCCGATGCTCCCCACGCCTCCACCTCGGCCCAGCACGAGGGGCTGCGTCCACTTCCCTCACTCTGTCCCCCACGGCAGTCAGGCTTCCTCATGGCCAGCACTTGCGGCCTCAGCACGGCACGGTGGGGCCCAAGTGCACTGTCCACCCGGGCAGGGGGCACGGCCCTTACCCTTTGCAAGGGCTCTCGAGTCCTGAGCCCCGGTGCCTCGGGGTCAACCTGGGGCCATCCTCCTCGTGTTTTCAGATACACTTCAAGTCTCCATGCCTCCCAACCCCCACAAACAAGTGAAACAAAACCTGTTGAGATTGCATTGGATGGACAGCTCAACCTGGTGCATTAGCTTCTTTAAGATATTCAGACTTGTCAGCCTAGTGCAGTGGCTCACCCCTGTAATCTCAGCACTCTGGGACGAGGGAAGATTGCTTGAGGTCAGGAGTTTGAGACCAGCCTGAGGAAGAGCAAAAAATAGGAACATTTCCTACAAAAAATAGGAAAATTAGCCAGGCGTATTGGTATGTACCTCCCAGCTACTCGGGAGGCTGAGGCAGGAGGATCGCCAGAGCCCAGGAGTTTAAGGTTACAGGGAGCTATGATGATGCCACTGCACTCCAGCCTGGGCAACACAATAAGACCCTGTCTCAAAAAAAATAAAAAAAAAAATAAGACTTCTCTGGCCGGGCGCGGTGGCTCACGCCTGTAATCCTAGCACTCTGGGAGGCCAAGGCGGGTGGATCGCTCAAGGTCAGGAGTTCGAGACCATCCTGAGCAAGAGCGAGACCCCGTCTCTACTAAAAACAGAAAGAAATTATCTGGCCAACTAAATATATAGAAAAAATTAGCCGGGCATGGTGGTACATGCCTGTAGTCCCAGCTACTCGGGAGGCTGAGGCAGGAGGATCGCTTGAGCCCAGGATTTTGAGGTTGCTGTGAGCTAGGCTGACGCCACGGCACTCACTCTAGCCCGGGCAACAAGGCTAGACTCTGTCTCAAAAAAAAAAACAAAGACTTCTCCAAAAAGGAGTTTCTTTCCACATGTGAAAATCTTCTCCTACATACCCTCAGGAGTTTTGATTTTTCTCCGTGAGTCGGTGCAATTCTTTTTCCTTGGGTAGCATATGTTTCCTGGGTGCTAATTTCAGTCTGTAAGGCCCCTCAGCCTTCTTGTGAAAGGTCTGAGCTGCACAAGTGGGGCCTGATGAGGTGAAAAGCCTGGAGACCTTAGTCTCGCCAACCTACCTCACAATCTCTGCCCCCGCCTCCTCCCCTGGAGGGATTCCTGCAGCTGGGCTTCACTCACATGGTCTTTGACTTGAACAATCAGGCAGAACTGTGTACTCGGACGTCAGTGCTTCCTGAGGACCAGGATGTGGCAGATGAGAGGAGCCGGGTCCTGGCCCCCAGCCTGGACTCCCTGCTTGACACGCCTCTGGTCATCAAGGAGCTGTCCAAGGCAAGGCTGGGACGTGGGGCCCTTCCTGCCGGCTGTCCCTGGGGTCTGGCCCCGTCCCCAGAAGCTTGCAGGGGCTGAGGCCCAGGGTCACTCTGGTGGGTCTCCAGGCCTCCTCATTCTGGCATTTTCCGTCGGGCACCCCCAGGTGTACGAGCAGCGGGTGCCCCTCCTGGCCGTGGACAAGGTCTCCCTTGCCGTCCAGAAAGGGGAGTGCTTTGGCTTGCTGGGTTTCAACGGAGCTGGGAAAACCACGACTTTCAAAATGCTGACTGGGGAGGACAGCATCACTTCTGGGGAAGCCTTCGTCGGGGGCCACAGCATCAGCTCTGACATCGGGAAGGTGGGCACAGCCAGGTGGCCCCCCAGGGGGCAGGGGCAGGCATGACAGGGGGAACCCGGGAGGAAGGGCTGGAGCCGCCCTCTGGCTCCCAGTGGGCACAGCACACGCTTATGGATGGCAGGACCAGGCCAGGCAGGTGACAGGGAGGAGAGACATGTGCCAAACCTGTGAGCGCTCAGAGGCACGTCCCGCACTGACGGAGGCCGTTTGTGTCCAGGCAACTGGAGTGTGGGCTTAGAGGCCTTGCTGAATGAGGGGACAGAAGTGAAGGCCCAGGACCCGCCACAGTTTCCCCACATTGGGCTGAACCCCACAGGCTGCCCCCCAGGGTAGGGGTGGACCAGAGGCAGCCATCCTGCCCCTGCCCCTGGAGCCCGTGCAGAAGGTCCCCGTGTGCCAAACAGAGCTGGGAACACAGAAAGGCAGAGAGGTGGCCTTGGGTCCTGCCACAGCTGGCAGCAGGGGCTCTGGACTGTGGCCCCGGGGCCAGAGCACACTAGGTCCTCTCTGGAGAAAGGCTCATGCTGGGACTGAAAGAGTCCCCCAAATAGTGTCCCAAGGCCTACGAGGACTGCACGAAAAACAGACAAAGGCGATGGCACCATGGCTGGAATCCAGACTCCAGGCCCCACGGGAGGGACAAACTCACAGGCCTCAGATCTGCAGGTGTCAGGCCCAGGTTATACAATAACTGCTCACTGTGTTTAAGGAAATAAGTTATGTGACTGGACATACATGCAGGAGAGAGGGTACTACATGGGACCTAGACATGCAGGGGAGGTGGGACGTCCTGAATGCAGGTATCAGAGTCCCAGGAGGAAAGGAGAGGGAACGGGGAAGGTAGCAGCCAAAGACACACTGGCTACGAGTTCTTCCCAAACCCACTAAAAACAGACTCTGGAAGCCTGAGGACTCCAAGAAAGGTGAAGAAAGCCGATCTCTGGAATTCACAGAACCCAGGCACACCTGTCCCCTACCAGCTGCCGAGGGTAGCTGAGCAGGTGGTGGCTGGCAGCCCTGAGAGGCCACGTGGTGGTGTCCTGGCTCTGCTGGATGTGGCCACCTACTCAGAGAACAGCTGCTGTGCCACTGACCAAGCGACGCCCACCACGAAGGAGCTGCCAGCAAACATCTCCCATTAGAGGGGGAAGAAAGGCAGGCCTGGCACATGTTAGATGTTCGCTATCTGGGAACAAAGGAGCGAGTGACCAGCTATGAGCTGTACAGTCTTCTGTATGAGGTTTGCACGGGGATCATGTCACATACTCAGTGAACCCATTCTCACACCACGCTGACCCTGTGGCTGCCTGTGGTGGACCAGGCTCCAGGCTACACCCTGCTGGCCTGTGACTTCAGAGTGGGAACCAAGCGATGTCTTCGAGCAGGTCGGGGAGCCTGGGCCTGGCCAGCCAAGCCCTTCCTGTGTCCCTGCTAAGCACTGCTCAGTGAGGGTCAGCTGTGGGCAGCTGCCATGGCCTGGGCACAGCTCCACGGACCACCCTGGACAGACCCTGGAGGCCAGAGACAGGCTGAGGTGGGCACCAGGGCAGGGCCCCTGCGGGGCTTCCCTCTGACCTGCTTTCTCCCGGCTGTTTCTAACCCCAGGTGCGGCAGCGCATCGGCTACTGCCCGCAGTTTGACGCCCTGCTGGACCATATGACCGGCCGCGAGATGCTGGTCATGTACGCCCGGCTCCGAGGCATCCCTGAGCGCCACATCGGGGCCTGTGTGGAGAACACTCTGCGGGGCCTGCTCCTGGAGCCACATGCCAACAAGCTCGTCAGGACATACAGGTGCGACCTGCACCCAGCCTGGGCCCTTCCCAGGGAGAGGGTGGGATCTCCTGAGCATAGAGCAGAAGCGACTGTGCAGGCCAGTGGCCGAAGCTCCTGCCCACGGGCCCAGGACTGAGCCAGCATTTGGGAGCATGAGTCAGGCAGTGCCGGGTGAGAGGGGCTGCCCTGGCGGTTCCTCCTGCCTGGACACCAAGCCAGGCCCCTCAGGTGCAGGCCGAAGGTGCTCCTGCTCTACGTGGGAGTGTGGCCCGAGCCCCAGGCTCAGCTTTCTCTGGAGGCTCCGACTGTGCCGTGCGCTTTCCAGGCACGCGCCGTCCCCCCTTCACCAGGGGTGCTCTGCAGTCACTGCCCACGGGCCTCTGCTGGGACCTGGAGCCTGTGCTAACCTGGCACCCCTCTGCCCACAGTGGCGGTAACAAGCGGAAGCTGAGCACCGGCATCGCCCTGATTGGAGAGCCTGCGGTCATCTTCCTGGACGAGCCGTCCACCGGCATGGACCCCGTGGCCCGGCGCCTGCTCTGGGACACCGTGGCCCGGGCCCGAGAGTCCGGCAAGGCCATCGTTATCACCTCCCACAGGTAGAGCCTGGGTCTCTGTGGGTCAGTGGCAGAATCAGAATCAGGTCCGTGGGAGGGCTGGGCTGGCAGGGGCCGAGTCACAGAAGACCTGTCAGCAGCTGGCACAGAGTCTGCGAGGAGATCCCCAGGCACTACACATGGGCCACACTCCCAGCACGGGAATCAGGAACGGCCCGATCTGGGTGTGGACACCTTCCTGTCTGCACAAGCCTTTGACACCCAGG
>CM052448.1:1447835-1465535 GCA_028533085.1 Varecia variegata | reverse complement strand
CGTGCACCCAGGCCACCCTCCCCTGGCCCCCAGCCCAGTCCTCACAGGAACACGGTCTCCCTGTCGTGCAGGCAGCGTCCTGGAAGATGAACACCAAGGCATGGTCCATTACCACCTGCCGGGCCGTGACCTCAGCTGGGCAAAGGTGAGCGCAGGCCCTGCAGCCCCACTGCTGGGGCCGGCCAAGGTCCCTCCAGGGGCTGCCAGGCTCTCTCCCTGCCCATTTCTCCTCCAATACCCACCCTAACATCTGCCAAATTTTGGGTTTTATACCCAAAATATTGAAGTTGGGAGGAATTCAGCATAAAACAAGAAACTAGCCCAGAGGGGCACAGCTGGCTCTAGGTCATCCTCTCCCTAGAGGGCAGTGGGCCTCACATGCCAACTTCTCACTGGGGCTCTGGGGCAGGGCTGGGCACAGTGGGACCCGGGGGCCCTGCCAGCTGCTCATTGCCAGAGGACTCCCAGGTCCACCTGAGGAGCCTGGCCCTAGCCTCTCTTACCAGTGGCTTTTCTGCTTCCCGAAGGTGTTTGGCATTCTGGAGAAAGCCAAGGAGAAGTATGGAGTGGATGACTATTCCGTGAGCCAGATCTCCCTGGAGCAGGTCTTCCTGGGCTTCGCCCACCTGCAGCCGCCTGCCACGGAGGAGAGCCGATGAGGGGCCCGCTACTGCCTCGCGGGCGCCGTGCAGGGACAGGACAAGCCAGTGTGCAGGGTGCCTCCTCTCCCTCTGGGTTTATCTTATCCTTTATTTTTAATCACTGTTTTCTATGATGGATATGAAAAAATCAAGGTGGTGTGCACAGAAGGGACCAAGTACGTCCGGGCCCTCCCGACGGGATCAGCATGCCGACACCCACTTCCGCAGGCAGACTGGATTCACGTCCCCAGACTACGAGCATGGGCAAGCCCTGGGGTCCTTGGGTGGACAGCTGTCCCAGGAAGGGACTGCAGCTGACCTGGGGGTGCGCACACAGAGTGGACCCAGTGACATGTCCGTGTTTACACATGACACTAAACTCCACTGGGGAGGAAATGAGAAGTCAGCCGGGATGAACTGTAGCACAGCCCCCAGGCTGCCAAGGACAGACAGAAAAGTTGCAAGTCACCATCCGTGAAGGGAAGATGTTGGTCATGATTATGTGCTGGGGCCTTCACGTCTGGGGCGGCCCAGGAAGCGTCCTCGGCGCACCATTCCTTAGGGTGTGGGGGCCAGGCACCATCCCAGAAGCATATTCCAGAAGCCTCCGGTGCAGGGAGGGAAGGGGCCAGACAGGAAGCACAGTCCTCTGTTCCCAACACTGCGCCTGTGAGAAGTCACTGGCCCCAGGACAGTCAGGGACCACTACAAGCGCTGAGCAGCTATCTCTCCAGGCCACACTGAACACGCTGTGAGTCTATCCAGAAAATAAAGGCTGAGGGGACATGATCAGTCTGCGTCACACAGGAACGGGGGTCGGGGGCTCCATCATTCACCCAAGGTCCAGGCATGAGGCTCTGGTATCGAGATTCCATCAATCAAAAGCAGGAATTGCTTTTCCCAGTAGGGAGACACCTCAGTGACCTGAGGCCAAAGAACAGGCTCAAAACATAAACAGAAAAGCGGGTCAGATAAACGTCCACCAGCCAGGTCCCCAGTCTGCAGCCAAGGAGAGCGTGTGGGCCCGCACAGGAGGCACCGGCTCTGGGATCACGGTGGGCCTTGTGCCCCCCCATTCACGCACTGTTACTTCCCGTGGTTTTCTGCAGCCTCGCGATCGGATCCCTGTGTACTATACATTCCCTTAGATTAGTCTCGCTCTGTTGCCCGGGCTAGAGTGAGTGCCGTGGCGTCAGCCTAGCTCACAGCAACCTCAAACTCCTGGGCTCAAGCGATCCTACTGCCTCAGCCTCCCGAGTAGCTGGGACTACAGGCATGCGCCACCATGCCCGGCTAATTTTTCTATATATATTTTTTAGTTGGCCAGATCATTTCTTTCTATTTTTAGTAGAGACGGGGTCTCGCTCTTGCTCAGGCTGGTCTCAAACTCCTGACCTCGAGTGATCCACCCACCTCGGCCTCCCAGAGTGCTAGGATTACAGGTGTGAGCCACCGCGCCTGGCCTCCAGGAGCTTTTTATTCCCTTTAAAATTCTTCAAACTATCATCTAGTTCCACATTGGAAAAAATAAACTTAGGGAGGGGCAGCTGTGGCCTAAACACTGTCCAGGAGAAAAGAGCCAAGAGGTGGGCCTGGCCCAGTCCCTCATCAGCTGCCTCAGCAGCCATGGCCTGTGGGGTTGGGAAGGCACAGAGCCCAGGGCACGTGGACAACCGACAGCCCTACTACAGGGCGTCCTTGGACTTGTTTCTAAGTCCACATGTTAGAGATTTAGGAATCTGACATTTTCCTCCTTCAATACCACAAAAAAGGGTGTGAGGAAGGCGTCCAGGACTGAAGGCACAGCCCACGGGAGGCACCGCACGTGCACCCAGCCTGTGTGGCCAGGACATGCAGAGGAGCCTGGCCACCCCTCCTGGGCGTGGGACACTGCCAACAGAGGTCTTTACGTGAGAAATTTAAATTTCACAACCAGAAATCCTTCTCAGAGATGACCCGCAGCTATGGAGGGGATGACATGGGCACAGCCAAGGCCACCGCGTGGGGACCAGGGCACAGGCGCATGCAGAGCTAGGGGACAGTGGTATCTGTGGGGGAGCCCAAGGCACCCAAGGGACAATCCCGTCAGCGGGGACCCAGGAGCAGGAGGGGTCCACCCGGCGTCCCCAAGGCCACTACTCGGTGCTGGAGCCGAGTCCTCGAGGATGGAAGCCTGATAGTTTGGGCTGTGGCAGTTCCAAGCCCAGGGGGACGGAGGTTGGGAAGGGGCCATGGACTCAAGCAACAGGAGTCTGGCCTGCTTCCCGCCACCCTATCCGCAGGGCACCTCCTCTAGACTGCATGGGCCCAGGGGCTCCCTGGAGACACCTCCGTGGAGACTCAGCTCCTGTCCCACTCCCACCCCGCGGCTCAGTGAGACATGGGGGAGGTTTTGCCTTCGCTGCTCTGCACGGCCTGGCCTCGAGCTCCCCTAGGGCAGACGCCTGATGAGGCTGAGAGCCAGACCCACGGAAGAGCTTGTGTTTTTTGTCCCTCAAGTCCTGCCCAGTCCATTGGCACAGCTCAGCTGGAACACTTGGACAGTGGTCACTGCACGAAGAACAAGGGTCGGGGCAGAACGTGCCACGGGGCTGGGCCAACACTGAGCGCCTCCACTGCCCTCATGGGACAGGCAGGCCACCAGGTAGCGCCAGCCACAGGTCGGGGAACCCACCCCCAGAAAACCCTGATCACAGAGGGTTAAACAAGTTTATTTCTCAGCTGTGTTCTAAGTCTGGAGAAGGCAGTCCAGGGCTTTGCCACCTCCAGGATCTTGGGGAGCCAGGCTCCACCTGCCTGCTCCCCACCCTGGTGACGGCCTCTCCCCTCGAGGTCACCTCTTGGTCTGGAATCAGGAGGAAGAGGGGGACGGGGCGACACAAGGGCACCTTTGACCCAGAACCTTCAGACAACTCCCAGATGTCACTGGCTTCCACATGCCTAGTTCTGCCCAGAACGTAGGCAGCTACGCCGAGCACAGGGAACCCAGGCAGGACATGACCACAGACCCACCACAGGCACAGAGGGCAGGACGTGTGTCCCTCTGGAGGTGGCCCCCAACCCCAGCAGTGTCCACCTGAGCTGGTGAAACCCCACTGCACCCAGGACACTCCTCTGGCAGAAGTGGCCATACCCCAGGGCCTCCCCCCATGTCCCCCAGAGCATCCTGGCCCTTTGGTTGCAGGGACTCAGAAAAGCAAAGCCAACAGGACCATTTCCTGCTGGGCAAATTCTAGTCACAGATGTTTAGTCCAGGATTCCAGGGGGAGCCAAGGTCACCTGAGTCCTAGGGACTCTCAGCCTGGTCTCCGAGAGCAGCCAAGAAGACGGACGCAGGAGCCCAGTGAGGAGGAGAGAGCCAAGGCCAGAGCCAGGTCCAAGTGCAGCAGCGAGCTGTCTGGGGATGACCACACACACCAGCCGGACACAGGAGCTGGCCTGGCCCCTCAGCCCAGCCTGTCACTTCCCTGAACACACAGAGGAGGCAACGTCCCAAGGCTGCAGAGCAGTCAGACCTGACACCTGCAGGGCCAGGGCCTGGGGTGACAGAGAGGAGGTTCTGCTAGGCCAGCCCAGGGCTAGAACCCCAGCCAGGGCAGTGTTGCCTCTGCTCCACCTGAATAACATACCGCTCACCTCTGGGGGACAGCATGATGCTCACGGTGTCAGCCAGCTGGGCCCCCTGGGACCCCCCGACTCCCAGAGGGTCTATGTGAAGGCCAGTGCTGCGTGTGCTAAAGGCCACAGCCTGCCCTGCACACAGGTGTGAGGGGCTGTCCTGGGTAGGGCAGCCTGGGCCCCGCCTGAGCCCAGAGGGGCTAAACGCCCCCACTCCAGCATGGAGGAGATGACCCAGCACTGAAGCCAGAGTCAGGCTGCGCACCCCCCCCCCCCACCCAGCAGGTACGCCCCTCCCTCCTACATGAGGCCCCATGCCTGACCCGTGGCTCAGGTCCGACCTGATCCCTGGCAAGCTCTTGCAGCCCCGCAGCCTTCCCCAAAGGAGCCCCACATGAGGCCTCACCACAGTGCCCCCAGGACCCTGCAGCCACCCTGTACCCCCAGGAGGCAGGCAGGAGTTGGGCGGTGCTGGGCGGGGCCCCCTTCTCACCTGATGGGCCCTCCTGGCCGGGGCTTCGGGAAGGCAGGAGTAGGGTGAAGCAGTGGGGCTGGGCCCGGGGAGCGGGGGCCCTGCCTTCCTTCCTCAACATACGGGGCTGCCCAGGCCCCGCTCCTGGGGCCCGGCCCACACCCCACAGACGCCAACATCGGATGCCTCCAGGTCGGAGAAGCTCCACATCAACTGGCTGCAGATGGCACCAGGGCAGCTGGGCCTGGTCAGTACCCCAGCCAGCTCCCAGCCTGCCCGAGACCACCTGGGTGGGCAGCTCAGGTGTCTTGACCCTTGGCTTCCTCATGGCAGAGATGGACACATGGCTTTCGGTGTGAGAATGAGCACAGCCTCCCAAGTCTACCGCTCAGGAGGGGGCCTGTGGGAGGAGCCTCAGGCCCCGATGGTCCCCTACCCCTGAGGATGCACACCTGGAGCAGGGAGGCCTCTCGCAACGGCAGACTCTCCCAGCTGGCCAAACTCGCCCCAAACCCACCGCCTGGCTGGCCCTTTTGGACCCAGCCCCACCCCCTCCTCAGGTGCCAGGCCTTGGTGACTGCCCCCTTGGCAGCTCCTCTTCTACTGCCTCCCCCAAGGTCACCAGTCATAACCTTCTCTTCCACCTGGGTAGGCCACACCTGCCCTCAGCCTACAGCCCGGTTTTAGCAGTGGGTAGAAGTGTTTCTTTGACACGGTTTACGAGGGGATGCACTGCCTGGCCAAAGCTCCTGGCGACACACTGTGACCTCCACCACAGCCCAGGCTATCACTGACCCTCACAGTGTCCTGGGCCACCAGCTCCAACGATGGGCGCTGCAGAAGCCATCGAGCACACAGAGGATGAAAGCAGGGAGAACATTCTGCCTTAACAAGCTCTCAAAGTCAGACCAGACTCTAATCGCCCACAGGTGACCCTCAGCCCTGGGAAGGCAAGGGAAGGCAGCTCAGGACACTGGCCAGAGCCCACAGGATGCCTGCGACACAGCATTCCAGGGCTCTAGCCAGCTACCAAATGTCCCATCCAGAGGGCTGAAAACCCCCTGAGGTCCCAAAGGCCCCAGCTCCACAGCTCTCAGCCTCCCAGGCCCTAGCAGATTTAGGGTGGAGGGTAGGGGAAGCACCAGAACTCCTGGAAGGATGGTGGTGGAGCTAGTAGACTCCAGAATTTAATTTTAATTATTTTTAGAGACAGGGTCTCACTCTGTCCACCCAGGCTGGGGTGCAGGGGCATCATCATAGCTCACTGCAGCCTCAAACTCCAGGGCTCAAGTGATCCTCCCGCCACAGCCTCCCAAGCAGCTGGAACTAGAGGTATGCACCACCACAACTGGCTAATTTTTTGTAGAGACAAGGGCCTCAATACATTGCCTAGGCTGGTCTCAAACACCTGGCCACAAGTGATCCTCCTGCCTCAGCCTCCCAAAGTGTTGGGATAACAGGTGTGAGCCATTGAACCTGACCAACTCCAGAATCTTATACTCTCATGTTTCTTCCAAACATGTTTCTGCCGATTCTCAAAATGGCAAAAGTCAGGATGCTCAAGTTTTAAAGCTTGACAGCTGATAGCACTTTTCATAACAAAAATCAGTAACGTTTAGAAACAAATTTGATTAAATTCATAAGTGTCTGAATAAATCATGCTTTTGGATTTAATATAAAATGTGTTAAAGCTTATATGCAGCCCACATTAAATTACTTTAGAGCATTAAAAAAAGCAGAACATAATGAGTGCGATGTGCACTGTCTAGGGGATGGACACGTTTCAAGCTCTGACTGGGGGGGGCGGGGCGCAAGGGCAATATACGTAACCTAAACTTTTGTACCCCCACAATATGCTGAAATAAGAAAAAAAAAAAAAGCAGAAAGTGAGGCTGTCAGCCCAGTTGGTTCTGTCCCTGACCCTCCTCTCCTCATGGTGGTGTCACCAGACTGCCCCCCTAGGGTGTCAGTGCTGCCCTAGGCACAGGCTCTGGGTTTGGGGCCCTTCAAGAGCATTTCTGAGCACCGGGCTCCACTGCCTCCAACTCTATCTGCTGCCTGCCTTGACCACCAAGGCCCCCATGCCTCAATGCCAACCCTCCCAGGGCCCTTCCTTGCAGCAGGGAGGGGCTGTTCCACCTACCCCTTCAGGCTTGGCCACGGCAGATATGACAGTAATGCAGAGAATTAAACTTATTGTAAATGCTCTGCACATCAAATCTAAGCCCAACGGGGATGCCTGGACCAGACTGGGCCTGCCAACCTCCACCCACAGGAATGAGCGGGGGCTCGGTGGAGTGGACTCAGGCGGTGGCTCCTCCACTCAGCTGTCCTTTGTCCTCAACTCCGTGGACATCCCTCAGCCTGGGACAAAGGCTTGACACCCCTGGACAGGACCAGAGGGAGTGAGCTTGGGAAGGCAGTCACCATACACTGGCTGGAAAAAGCACTGTAGGGAAGAGAGCAGTGACTGCAGATCCGGTCCCCTCCGTCCATTCCACGTCACCGAGCGGCACCCTGGACTCTTTCCTGTTTTCCGCATTGACATCTAACATCCCCGAGTCACGTTGGTTCCCTCCTCCAAAAGGTGGGCTTGGATCTTTCCCCTTCTCTCTTCCTTGCTGCCACCAAGCTGTTCAGCCAACGTCTGGGGCTGAGGGCGCCTGCCTTCCTTCCACAAACGATCACAGAGCAACGACTGCTTGCCAGGCACAGAGGGGGACGCGGGAGACACAGCAGTGAACAAAGCCCGCCAGGTGCTCACCCTCTCAGTGCCGGGCATTGCTCCCTCAGCCCCTCCACTGTCCTTCCCGGAAAGCCCGACAGTCTCCCCGCCCGGGCCCTCCACCGGCCGCTGGGATGAAGCCTCGGCGCCGTACCCCCCACCTCCTCCACGTGCCCCCACCGCTGAACTGGCCCCGGCCCTCGAGCCAGCGCACTGGCCTCCCTCCGCTTCCCCAGACGACCCTCGACGACGCCTCTGCACCTGCTGTTCTCGCCACCAGGCGCGCGCTTCCTCTCGGTCTCAGCTGCAACACGGCCTCCTCGGAGACGCCTCTCCCTTTGCACCTCACCCTCGCCTCTGCCCAAGCTCCTCGTTCCCTCCGGCCGCACTGCCCGCCGACCGCGCCCACCCGCCGAATGTCGCCAGCGCCGAGGCCGCGTCTACGCGGTCACCCCCGCACACCACCCGCGAGTTTTGACCGCACGAATCCACGCCCCGCAGCGGCCCGTCTCTCAGTTGCCTCCGCCCTGAAGGCCCCCACGGCTGGCCGCGCGAGGCCGCGGTCCCTGCGCGCGCCCCCTCCGGGCCGCCCGGCCGCCTGAACACGGAGACGCGGAGCCAGCAGCCCGGCACCTGGGGCGGGCGTGGGCGCCGGAATCCGGCCGCGCGCGCGTGCGCGCGCGCGCGGGCCCAGTGCGCACGCGCACGGAGAGGAGCGGGGCCGCGGCCGCGTTAACCCCCTCCGAACTGCAGACGAGTCGCCCACGCGGCGCGGTTCCGCAGCTCCTACCAGTTTGTCCACTCTGGTAGGCGCGCAACCAGCCCGGGGCAGCCCCGAGACTTGTCCAAGTGGGAGACACACTAAGTGCCCCAACGCGACTCCCCACAAACTGCCTTGGCCCTTTAACGCCCCCCTGCTGGCGCCCATTGGTTGAGACGTTCTGCGTCATCGCTGCGCGCCGGACGGCGGTGTCTTCCCGCTCCTTTGCTCTGACGGCAGAGCTGCGCCGGCCTCAGCGGCTGTGGAGTGCAGGAGGTGGCGGCGGGAAGATGTAAGTTGGGGCCAGAATCCGACCGCATCCGAGCTTCAGGGTCCCCCCGCCAAGCTCGGCGGGGCGCATCGTGAATCCGGCCCGCTCCCCAGCACCGCGGTGCGGCAGCAGCCTGGCGGCGCGGCGCGGGATCCAAAAAGAAAGCGTGGCCCTGGGCGGGCGGAGTGGGAGGTGTCGGGGCTGCGGCCCGGAAGTGGTCAGGGCCGCAGCGGACGGAAGGGCGTCCGTATTTCGTCCGCTCCGCGGCGGCGGCCCAGCCAGGCCCCCGGGACTCGGGGCGTCACGGAGGGCGGTTTACCCCCTTGGGGCCTTCCCGCCGGGCCAGAGACCCAGGCCCGCGACGCCAGGCCCTGCCCTGGAAGGGGACGGGAAACGGCGAGGTCGGCGTGTCGAGCCGGTGCCGGCGGGCGCAGTTTCTTTGTGGGATGCCGCAGAAGGCCGGCTGATTCTCCCGTCGGAGTCAGTATTCAAACATTGACTCCGCGAACGTTCACTGGCCTCCTGTTGCCGTTCTTGGCGCTAGGCCTTGGGGATACAACCCAATGTGGACCAAGTACGGTGGCCGAGTTCATTTCGACGGAGAACCCGAGAAGGGTGGATACGGGAAGGTTAAAGTCGATGGAGGAGAAACGTGGAGTAGGCTTTTCTGTCTTTATTTTGCATGAATTATGCCTGGAATGTACTTTTAAATGGGGAAGGTGCTCTGAAGATTTGTGCTGAAACGCCATCTGCTCGAGATTTAACTAATTGTTCTCTCTCTCTCTATTGGACGCGCACCTTTCCGGAGGATGGGGGAGGTAACCAAGGTCCTGAGCTGTTACCTGAACTTGTGTGAACACAGAACCTCAACCTTTGCTTTCTAGCACTCGACCACACCCAGCAAGGCGTTCACTTTGTGGTTTTTAATTTTTAGAGTGCTTAGGAATAACTGGTGCTTGGTACACAAAGTACATTCGGGCAGATCTTTAGGACGGGGGCAGGGGGGAGGGTGTGTGTGTGTGGCTGGAATCTGCGTGTGTGACCTCCACTCTAGGTCTGCACTGTCCAGTAAAGTAGCCTTTGGCCACGTGTGGCTATTGGGCATTTGAAATATAGCTAACCCAAACTGAGATGATAAAATGATACATGCCAGATTTAAAAGACTTCATTTATTATGAAAAAAAGTAAGCCTTTTTCGGATATAGTGTGTCAAATCTTAAAAACTAATTTCACCTACTTTTGTGATGTGGCTATTAGGAAATTTCAGGTTATGCTTGTGGCTCACACTCTATTTCTATTGGACGGTGCTGCTCTAGGTGATCCTAAGTGGGGGAGGGGAGCCATGGTCCAGGAACCCCTGTTGAGCATTCAGAAATTGTGTGGCTTTGGAAACAGCATGTGTATGGGGAAGGAGCCTCCAAATATGGAGAAACAACCCTTTCTTCTAACATTTATTGAGGGTTAACTGGGTGCCATGTCTCTTTTGTTACTTAATTAATGCCCCTGATGACTATAAGGTGGGAACTGTAATTGTCACCATATTGCCAGTAAGAAACCTCAAAGAATAAATGATTTGTCGACATTACACAGCAAAACCTCAAATCAAACCCAGGCATGCTGACTCCAGACTCTTAACCCCTGAATTGTATTCATTGATTGATTACTCTAGGACACTAACCTTGTCAGGTGCTGCCTGCTGGGTGTATCTGGTACCTTACTGTTTTAAGGTAAAACATTTTGAATAGGTTTTATATCCCTGGAAAAGAGCAGCGAAGGTGATAGTCTGCCCTCTTGCACTCCCATTTGGCCAAAGCCAGGTGCTCTTCTTTCTTGGGTCAGAATGTGTATTCAGCAGCATTTGGAAGCACTCCTGGCAGGTGTACCCTGCACGTGTGAAACCAGGACTCGATTGGTGTGCTGTGTCCTCCTTATTTACAGGCTGCTGGAGAAGGTGAGACAGAAGTAGTTAAGACCAGCATCCTGAGACCTTTGCTTACAACTCATGAAGATTGTACAAAGCCTCTCTGGAAATACTGAAGGCAGCAGTCCCTGGAAAATAGGGCACATAATGAATTAGTTGGTTGTTTGTTTATGTTTTGGGTTTTTTTTTTTTCCTTTTGAGACAGGGTCCAGGCTGGAGTGCAGTGGCACAATCATAACTCACTGTAACCTCAAGCAATCCTCCTGCCTCTGCCTCTCAAAGTGCTGGGATTATAGGTGTGAGTCACCACACCTGGGCAGCATTTTGTTTTTGAGTAGTAATTTATTGCCATTATTTGGGCACATGCTACAATCCAGGCATTTTGCTATAAACCCTTATGGGACATGCAGTGTCTCACCCAATTTCAATGTCTGCTTTTTTCCCTAACATCTTATTTCTAAGCACTTAAAGAGTTGTGCAGTTAATACCCACATAACCACACCTAGATTCTGCAAGTCACATTTCTGCCATATTTGCTTTATAATGTATAGCCACCCATCAATCTTTTACTTTTTCTTGCATTTCAAGGTAAAGTGCAGATTTGTGTGTACTTTCCCATATGCATTCCACATGCATATCATTAACCAAAGTTTAGTATTTGCTATAATTCTTCTCCTTTTTAAATGTTCATATGGGATATTTCACCTATTTGCATTTGAGTGTTAAATGTTTTAATGCTAGTACCAGTTGCTTTTGAAATGGAAAGCAAACTCCCAGTCATATTATCCAGTGTATCCTAAAAGGAAATTACCACAATAAAACAAGATCTAGTCCTGTCTGCAGAGCCATACTCGAGTTAGCTTTTTCTCTGTTCTGCGTGTGAATGGTGTTATAGTGTTTTGACAGAACCATAGAGGGCTTGTCCTCAAACTTAAGAGTGAAAACTGGTATTGTACAACCTATATAATAACAACAATAGGTACCACTGCCATCTCCTTTTTTTTTTTTTTTTTTTTTTTTAATATGCTCAGGTGTCAGTTCTACCTATGCCTGTGGGGGTAGACAACCCTCCATGAGGAGATGGAGACTGTTCCTGTGGGTTCCTGGATGTGTGGACACTAGTTGCTTACCGTGTTCCCTTGCTGCCTTCTTGTGTACTCAGCTTTTACTGCAAAGTAGATTTGTTGCCTTGCCAATTCGTTCACTCTTTAAATCCTTTTATCTTGTTATTAGGCTGCTCTTTGGCGTAAATTGCAATCGATTAGGGATCGTTTCTCAGAATCGAGTTAGAAGTGAGAGTTCAGATAAGTGAGGCCGCCATTGCTGCTTTGAACACCTCAGAAGGGGACAATGGATTTATCAGGAGTGAAAAAGAAGAGCTTGCTAGGAGTCAAAGAAAATAATAAAAAGTCCAGCACTAGGTAATCCTCTGTAAGATTTTTCTAGTGCTACTATGGGGGTGCTCACTGCTAGGGACCCTCAGAAAGGGGAAGATTGGAAATGTTTTGTATTCTACAGTGAGTGTCCTAAGCCACAGATCATTTTGCTCTGTGCTCACCTGGGATCTTTGTAGCCCTGCTGGATCCCCTCTTGTGGGTTGTGCTGTTGTTTCAGGGTTTGGTCACAGGAACATGCAGTCTCACACTCTTCCTCACCATCCAGGGCTCCTTCTCCTACCAAACGCAAAGACCGCTCTGATGAGAAGTCGAAGGATCGCTCCAAAGATAAAGGGGCTGCCAAGGAGTCCAGTGAGAAGGATCGCGGCAGGGATAAAACTCGGAAAAGGCGCAGCGCTTCCAGTGGTAGCAGCAGCACCAGGTGGGGCTGGCTGGCCTGGAGCCTGGAGAGGACCCCGCTGCAGCAGCCACCTCCCTCCTTTCCACAGAGGGCTCAGTTTTCTTGATTATTTCCAAAGAAAACACACCCTCAGATTGTTAATAGAGACCCTGTTTTATGGCAGAACGGTTTGGGGTTTGCTCTAGTTATATATAAAAGATGTGTTTGGATTTCTTCCTTTTCTTTAGATATTAGGAGACACAACATTTTGGGGTATATTTTTCTCAAGTGTGTTTTATTAAGAATTGTGATTGGGTTGCCCTGTTCTAGAGTTTATTTTTCAGTAGTTGAAACCAGCCTGAGTCAGCCAGCAGACACCTTCCCAGCTTAAGTTGGTGGTTCTGGCTTTTGTCAGACTCCTTTTACTTCCCAGTAGGAAAGGCATCAGTGTAGGTAGCCAGCAGCCTGTCCCCCTTTCCTGTCACCTGCACAGTGTGAGGCCTAGGACCAGAGGGGGCAGTAGGAAGGTGTTCTCCCCACTGAGAGAGGCAATGGGGCTGGAAGGGACAGCAGTTTCCTCCTCTGAGGAGCACAAGACAGACATCTGCTGTACCACCCTGCCTGTTGTGACACCACCACCTCCAATCTTGCCCTCAGGTCTCGCTCCAGCTCAACCTCCAGCTCAGGCTCCAGCACCAGCACTGGCTCAAGTAGTGGCTCTAGCTCCTCCTCGGCGTCGAGCCGCTCAGGAAGTTCCAGCACATCGCGCAGCTCCAGCTCGAGCAGTTCCTCTGGCTCTCCAAGTCCTTCTCGGCGCAGACACGACAACAGGCGGCGCTCCCGCTCCAAGTAAGTGCCCCAAACTTGTGAACTATCTAGGAACTTAACTTTACAAACTGGGGGCTATAAATTTGCTGGAACTACTATAAACGTAGACCAAAAAGGAGTCTTCCACAGTTAATAGGATTTCTAAGACAGGAATAACATACAAGAGCTGGTGGGAAAGTCTTCCCTATAAAAACTATCATACAAGCAGATGATATCCCATTAAAAAGAAATCAGGGGCCGGGCGCGGTGGCTCACACCTGTAATCCTAGCACTCTAGGAGGCTGAGGCGGGAGGATTGCTCAAGGTCAGGAGTTCAAGACTAGCCTGAGCAGGAGCGAGACCCTGTCTCTACTAAAAATAGAAAGAAATTATCTGCACAACTAAAAATACACATAGAAAAAATTAGCTGGGCGTGGTGGCACATGCCTGTAGTCCCAGCTACTCGGGAGGCTGAGGCAGAAGGATCACTTGAGCCCAGGAGTTTGAGGTTGCTGTGAGCTAGGCTGATGCCACGGCACTGTGGCCCGGGCAGAGTGAGACTGTAAGAAATCAGATACATTTTAACTTTACAGAAATTGATTTTTTTCTGGTGTTTTGATTTCTCAATCAGATCCAAACCACCTAAAAGGGATGAAAAGGAGAGGAAAAGGCGGAGCCCTTCCCCTAAACCCACCAAAGTGCACATCGGGAGGCTCACCAGGAATGTGACCAAGGTAAGGATCACAGATCCATCTGGTGGGCAGTGGATATGGACTAGCAGGCCTTTGCCAGCAGGTGAACTTAGAATGTAGCCTTTCAATTTGAGTATAGTACTGATTAATTCCTTTTAATGGACTATTACATGCCTAGGAGACACTGGTTCTCATCAGAACTGGTAGGTGGCATTAGAGTGACCATTCTTTCCCTTTTAGGATCACATCATGGAGATATTTTCCACCTATGGGAAAATTAAAATGATTGACATGCCCGTGGAAAGGATGCATCCCCATCTATCCAAAGGCTACGCATATGTGGAGTTTGAGAATCCAGATGAAGCTGAGAAGGCACTGAAGCACATGGACGGAGGTGAGTGACCTGCTGGCACCTCTGTCCCTTCAGAGACCCCTCCTCATAGGGACCTTTCCATCCCAGCCGTGCCTCTGAGTCTCTTTCGAGCTCTCTCAGGATTCCAGTTCTTACTCAGTGGGTGTGTGTGCACCAAAAACATGTCTTAGGAACACTATTCTTAGGGGGGGAAATCAGCAAATATAAATATATTTGCTTTTTTTTAAATTTTCGATCTGTTAAAACCATAAGGATCAAGTGAAAGTTTCTTATAAAGGACATATTTGACTTTTTAGATGGGAATACTTCCTTTAATCCTTTCTGAGAGTTATCTTCTATTTTCCCAACATTTTAGTATTTTGCTAAATGACAGCTTTGCTGAATTTACAAAATGTACGTATTTCCTAAACACTTATCTCTCTTAACTGTTTATAATATTTTTAGCTGTTGTGTTAGGCAGAACGGTTTTAAAAGCAAGCGAACAGTTGTAAATAGTTCAGATGACCAATTTTCATTTTGTCCTCAAGTCAGCATTTTAAGGAATGTGGAATTTGTCCCTGTCCTGCTCCCTACTGCAGTGATCTAGGCAGCAGGGGCTGGAAGCTCGCAGTCTGCAGTCCCCTCTGGGCTGGGAGCCCGGCCCAGGTGGGCAGGCGAGTGTGACTGCCCCAGAACCTCGGAGTCCTCTGAAGCCCTGTCATAAACCTTAGAAACAGCTTCACAGCTTTTTTGATAATTGCCTTTAAGCTCTGGTAGAGTTTGGATATTAGAGAATTTTCCTTGGTGCTTAGCTAACTTCTCTTTCAGCTAAATCCCTCTGAAGTGTGTTAGGAGCTCCGCTGTGTCACTCACATCCACTCTTGTTGGCCTTGTGAAACACGCCTTTGCTTTAGAGCCTGCCAACCATCTGGTATTCAATAAAGTCTGAGCACTTGCTAATAAGCTTAAAAACTCCAGAAACTTGCATGTCCAGTGTGGGCATGATGATAAAAATTTCAATTTTTTCTTAAGATTCTAGTAGGACTTGTTCTGTGTATCCCCCACACTGTACTGTGTATCATTGATTGGAGCCAGTCTACACTGTCTCCGGGACAAGATTGGAAGGGGTTGGCCTTTAGTGGCAGCTAGCCAGGTAATGGATTTGTCTTCATTATTGTATCGTCAGTGCCATAAAATTCCTAATTTGAGCTGGTTTTGGCAGCGGGCCAGGGGCCACCATGGGTTGGGTTGAGTTACTTAAGTTAAGCTTCTTAAGTATGATCTGAACACATGTCCATGTGCCTGAGTTAGCCTCTAGGTACCTTTGAAGTTGCCTCGAAGATGGAAGTTAAGACAAAGAGATCTTGTACCTTTTGGGGGCACAAAAGGGGCTGAGGTTGGACTCCAGGCCCCCCCAGCTATGGAGACGATCTCCTGAGGTCAGGGGTACATGCTCCTCTGAGGTTCCTGAGTCTGCACTGGAGTTTCCTTTGCTCTTTCTCTCCCTGGGACCTCCATCCTGCACTGCCTCCCCTCACTCTTGCTGTGGTGTTGGCATGCACGCAGATGTTTAAATACAGTGCACACACACAGTCACCTCTCTCAGGCTCTTATTCAGACTCCTAATACAAAGTACCTGACATCTCTTGAAACTTCTTTCATGCTGTTACCCACAGAGCCCCACCTCTCAGTAGATGGAAGCCCATCCAGACAATCACTTGCCACGTCCTCCTATCCATTTAATTTTATTTTTAGAGACAGGGTCTTGTCGCTCAGGCTTTAGTGGAGTGGCTCCGTAATAGCTCACTGCAGCCTTGAACTTCTAGACTCAAGTGATCCTCCTGCCTCAGCCTCCTGAGTAACTGGACAGGTACAGCCACCATGCCTGGATAATTTTAAAAAATTTTTAGAGACAGGGTCTCAGTAAGTTGCTCAGGCTGGTCTCAAACTCCTGGGCCCAAGCAGTCCTCACACCTCACCCTCCCGAGTGGCTGGGACTACAGGCACCACCATGCCCGGCTTCTCTCCATTTCATTTGATGTCACAGACGCCTCCTCCTCATGGTCCCAGGTCATAGGTCACAGGTCTCCCCTCCTCTTGGTCCCAGTTTCCCATCCTCCTTGAGAAACTTCAGTGCTGATACCACCTTCATGGCCCTGCCCAGAGGGACCGCCTTCTGCCCCTCAGGCCCTGTGTTCACCTGTCACTCCCCTGGTTGCTTCCTTCCCTTACTATTGTTTTGGGTCCTTCCCAGCTCAGGGCCAGGCACAACCCTACCCTTCCCTTCCCTCCCCTCCCTTTCCCTTCCTCCCTTCCCTTCCTTTCCTCCCTTCTTCCCTCCCCTCCCCTCCCCTCCCCTCCAACCTGGTGGAAGCACATTCTTTTTTTTTTTAATTACTATTTCAGCTTATTATGGGGGTACAAAAGTTCTGGTTAGATATATTGCCCATGTCCCTCCCATTCCCCCGAGTCTGAGCTTCAAGCGTCTTGACTTGGTTGGCACTTCCTCAGGATGGCTGCCCCAACACACCAATGTTTGAAACCCCTGTTAGGTTCCATGCTCCCATATGGTTTTCCTGATGAGCCTTCAGTCACGATGTTCTGTGATCAGTTAGGTTTGTCATTGTATTCCCCAGGCCTTCCTTGTTCACCGTGGCATACTTTGCCTAGGGTAGGTGCTTGGTAGATATTTTATGTCTTGGTCCCTTTTTCAACAGGACAAATCGATGGGCAGGAGATCACTGCCACTGCTGTGCTTGCCCCCTGGCCCAGGCCACCCCCCAGGCGATTCAGCCCTCCCAGGAGAATGCTGCCGCCACCTCCCATGTGGCGCCGGTCTCCCCCACGGATGAGGAGAAGGTAAATCAATTTGGAACCTGACAGTGGACTGATGAGGCCACAAACCTCAGTGACTGGAATGACTTTGGGACCCTTTATTCATTGCTGCCTGCCCTCCGCTGCTGTGTGGGTGGGAGGTGGCCCTTCTGAGTTGGGGAAAGCTGGTAGGAGGACTATCGCTGTGGTGAGTGACGGGCAGAAGAGGCCCAGAGTTATGCCAGCACTCCTTTCTGAGTCTGAGCAGTGACATGGCATGGCCTTCCCACGAGACTTCTGAATCCTGAGACCAGGTGCAGGCCTGCTCCCCTTCCTAGCTAAGAAAACAGGAAGGGTCAGAGGAGGGGTGGGGGGTAATCCCTTTGGCAAAGGCCTCAGTTTGGCCTTCCCTGGCCAAGGGTGTTGAGCTGTACTTCGTCCAGGCCTGAGAAAGAAGAGAGCCTGGGGCTGTGCCTTTGGTCTCAAGAACACCCCTTTCCCTTCCCAGAGCTCCAGGTCATTCCCATCCGGTGGGAGCTGTCCCAACTTCTAGTGTTGAAAAGTAGAACTATGGAGAGCTGTTCCAGAAAGAAGCTAACTTGCCCCTGCGGCCCATGCTGATCCTGACATGGTTTCTCCTCTTCCCACAGGTCCCGCTCCCCGAGGCGCAGGTCCCCCGTGCGCCGGCGATCCCGTTCCCCTGGCCGCCGCCGCCACAGGAGCCGCTCCAGCTCCAACTCCTCCCGATAAGCAGGGCCACTGAAGCTCACGCTCCCTGTAACTTATACCCCATCCCGTCCCATCCGGATCAGTTTTGTCACTTTTCTAGCCAAAGGAGGATCGGTAGGAAA
>CM052448.1:1247792-1447335 GCA_028533085.1 Varecia variegata | reverse complement strand
ACCTCGGTGCCCTGCCTAGACAGGTGGCCAATTATTCATGTCCCTTCCATGTTGGTGCAAATAAAAATTTTAAGAGGTGCCACTGCTATCCCACAGCAGGGGGAGGGTGCCTACTGGCCCCAGCCTTGCCTTCAAGGATGTTGTCTGGCATCTTGTCTGTACACTTGGGGTTCTCATGTGCAAGGTGGGTGGTCTGTTCTTAACCACCTGCAGTGCTGCCTCTGCCCCCCAGTTCTGTGGCTAACCTGCCAGCTCTGATTCCTGTTCCCCAAGGGGGCAGGAGGACTCACCCTAGGCAGCCCCTGGCCTCCCCCGAGGGCCCTTGTGTGGTTTTAGCACCCTGATTTGATGGCCTTACCTGCTCAGATGCTGTAACAGCTGCCTCTGGCAAGGAGCTTGCCGAGTCCCTTATTGCCACTTGAGCTCACAACTGGCACCCACAGCCTCCTGCCTTTGTGGTTTTGGTCTTTGGTCGGTGGACAGCACCGGAAGCAGGAAGAGGGGACGCGTCTTCTCGGCCTGGCCCTGGGGCTCAGCGGTGGGTGGGGCAGCTATCCTGCTGCCAGCTGCGGGAAGGGCCTGCCCCGCCACCACCATGTTGGTCACAGCAGGGCCGACTCGCCTTCCCCCCGCTAGGTGGCCCTCCTGACCGCGGCCCAGCGAGCCGAGCGGGCGGGGCGGGGCCGCGGGAGAGGGCGCCCCCGCGGGTCCTGCCCCCACAGCTCGCCCCGGCCCGTCCTGCACGGTCAAGATGGCGCTGGCGGTGGGAATGCGCGTCCGTGCGCGCGCGCTGCTCCGTGCGGGTGCGGGGCCCGGCGGGGCTGCGGGCAGGGGGCGCGGGTGCGTCCCGGGGCCGGGGCGCGCTAACCGGCCTCTCCTGCGCTGCGTCTGCAGGGGCTCAGTTCCGGGGCGCGGTCCTCTGGCGGCCGGAGCCAGCAGCCGGCGTTGGGGACGGCACGCGGCGCTTCGCGAACCTCCGGGTGCTGGTGGAGCCGGACCCGGCCGCAGGTAAGCGGGCCGGGGGCGGTCTCCCGGTGGGCGAGCGCTGGCCGAGGAGCCCGGAAGTCTGTCGGGGGCCAGACTCTGAAGTGTTAGAAGGCGGTTGAATTTCTAAAGGCAAGGAGGTGAAGCTGGATTTTTAAAATTCGTTTTCTCTTTAGAACTTAAGGGTTATCACACCAGGTGGCTTAAATGGGCTTTGTTCATTGTGAAGATATAGATGATTCCGTTTTTAAAGTTTGGAGGATATGATCTGCTATCTAAACTATTGATTGGACCTTGAAAATAATTGGAAGTATTTTGGAATGAAATATTTTAATTGACCTTAACACTCCCATGTGACACAGAACCCAGTTTCACTCGTACCTGCCCCTACCTGAAATCCTGCAGAGGGGATTAGAAGCACTTTTTGAGGGGCCTCTGGTTAACACCAACTATGAGCCCAACAAAAACTTGAGTTTTTGAAGGATCATTTCTGTGACAGATTTGAAAATACCTCAAAAAAGGTAAAAACACACATCTGAAAGTACTGGAATGGATAGTGGGGACTGCACAACACTGAATGTATGTAACGCCACTGGGCCTTACACTGCAAAATGGCTAGAATGGTAAATGTTATCATGTATGTTTTAGCATCATTTAAGAGTGTGTGTGTGTGTGTGTGTGTGTGTCTCCAGTAAAAAAAAGTACTGGTGAAATAATGTTTTTACCAAAGTGATTCACACTTTTACCATGTAAGAACTTACTGACTTCTGTGGCCGGGTGTGACAGAAGGTAGAGCCTGCGGTCAGAAAGCCAGGCCTGGCTCTGTCGCCATTACCAGAGAAAGGGCAAATGTTACGAAATGGAAACACCGAGATCTGTTTATCCTTCAGGACCTGAGGCTTGGATGAAGTAACAGCTCAAACTTGCCTTTTTAATGTTTTCATTGGTGCCGGGGTGAAGCTGACCAGAGGTTCCGTTCACCGTTTCGTTCTAGAGACATTTATCTAGTACCGCCCTGTGCCAGGAATGCGGTCGCTGCCCCGTGATGTCCGAGCTCTTCCAGATTCTGCTCGGCGAGCTCAGGCTCACCTTTGGCCCCTCTCCCGCCCTGTGTCCTCCTCCATCTGCCCAGCTTCAGAGTCCACTCTAGAAAGTTCCCTCGAGCCAGGTTTGGGGAACTTGTTCTGGAAGTTCTGACAGCTCATTTCTCATATGTATGCCTTACACACGCCTGCAGCCAGGTAAGAATTGCCTCTTCCTTGTAAACCAATGGGCCCAAAGAGCCCACTTGCCCTCCAGACTTAGGTCTCATTCCCAGAGAATGGCTTGTGTTGACAATCCAGATGCTTCCGAGGTCCTCACCAGGGAAATGCTCCTTACATAAATGGTGACGTTTCTGAAGCCCCTGGGATCTGCTCTTGGGGCAGAAGGCGAGAACAGGTGACCTGAGCCAGCCTGGCCAGCAGCTCCAGCGTCCACGAGGGCAGACCCTGTCCCTGCTGTTTTCTCTGCTGCTGGCAGAGTGAATGGACAGACCACAGGAAGTTTAACAACATCTGACTCCCAATATTTTCAGCCTTTATCCTCAAACAAGGGTGAGCCAGAGGCTCCCCACTGGGGTTTCTCCGTGTATATCTGGTGCTTAGGTTTTTCTCACTCCTCAAGAAACTGAGGCCATCTCCTGCTTCCACGAGGACACAGGACTTGCCCGTGCAGAAAGAGAACACGGGCACTGAACACACTGATGAAGCAGGAGATGAAACGGGCGTACGGACGAGCTGGCAGGGAGACGTGAAGGCAGAAGAGAGGTAACCGCTCCATCAGCTGCTCCTGCACAAGACAGAGAATCAATAGCCCAGATCCCAAATTGGCAGAAGCGACCTTTGTTGACTCTCCTCAGGTGTCCTCCAGGCTTGGGACGGAAGATGAAGAGGCATTTGGTCTTTGTCCACAGTGGACGTGACAGAACTGGACGGTGTGAAGTCGGGTTACAGGATAGATTCTAATTTTGAAAGAAACTTTTATTTCAACTAAGATAAGGGTCCTTGCCAGAGAACTGCACCAGAATGAGAGTAGGGCTGCCCCTAAAGTCTGGTGGACATCTGGGAGGGGCTGGACCAAACTGTCGGCACATGGCTGGGCCTGCAGAGCCAGCGCGTCCAGGGGCAGGGCAGGCGCACATGGCAGGCAGTGCCCCCAAAGAGGAGACTCGACCGGACTGTGGGGATCTTGGCCCTGCTTGATGGTGAAGAGTGGGCACAAGATGGTGATTGCATTAGTATCCTAGGACTGCCATTACAAAGTAGCACAGACTGAGGGGCTCAGATGACAGAAGTGTGGTCTCCCAGTTCTGGAGTCGGGAAGTCCCACGCACAGTGCTCCCTCCCCAGGCTGTAGGAAAGGATCCCTCCTTGCCTCTTCCAACTTCTGCTGGCTGCCCTCGATCTTGCGGCTTCCTGCCCTGTAAGCGCACTCCTGCAGCCCCTGCCTCCGTCTCTACACGGCTTCTCCTTGTACCTCTTCTCTTCTGCTCACAAGGACACCAGTCATATTGGATTAAGGGCCCCCCCAGCGTGACCTCATTGGAACTTACATCTTAAGGACATCTGCAAAGACCCTATTTCCAAATAAGGTCACATGCATAAGTACTAGGGGATAGGACTTTAACATCTTTTTGGGGGTACACAGTTCAGTCCACAGGGGCAGTGAGGCTGAACACCCAGGGGCCCTGAAGGTTTCCTCCTTAATTTTCCGCAGTCCTGGGGACAGGTTGCAAACCCCTGGGGTTTTTGTTGTTGTTCCTTTGTCCTTGGGGGCATTGCTTGCCTCTCTACTTTATAACATGGTTCTTGACATATTTGGGGGAGAAGTACCTTGAGCAGAGCATACTGGGAAAATAATCTATCCCTTTCTATTCTAAGTTTATTTGTAACTCTCCCTGTCTGAACAAAAACTTGATGCACTCTGCACACCATGGTGCTGTGTGAGCAGAAGAAAGAAAACCTGCTGGTCTCTGCTCTGCTGGAGGCTGCCAGGCCCTGCGTGAGAGATCAGAGTCCAGCGTTTTCCTTCTCTCAGCACACCGGGTTCAGAGACGGTGCATCTGTGTGAATACGAGCAGTCCGTGTGCACCAACAGGAATCTGTCTCCTTGGAAAAAAGAAAAATTAAAAATGATGTTATAGAAGACGGGGTCAGCAAATCCAGCCCATCACCCATTTTTATAAATAAAGTTTTATTGACACACGGCTGAACCCGCTTGTTCTCACTGTGGCTGCTCTCGAGCTGACTTGTACGGTGGCCCTGTGGCCTGCAAAGCTGAAGACCTTTACTCCCTCCCCCTTTACAGAAAGGCCTGCCACCAGGCTGGAAGGTCAGCAAGTGGGGCGGGGGTCCTGGAGAGGGTTTTGGCAATGCGGCTTTGCCTTCAGCCTGTTTAATAGACACCCTTGTGACTTAAGATGACACTTTTTTATTTATTTGAGCTGGGGTTTTGCTATGTTGCAGGCTGATCTCGAACTCCTAGCCTCAAGCGATCCTCCCGCCTCAGCCTCCCAAAGTGCTGGGATTACAGGTGTGAGCCTCTGCACCCGGCCCTGAATTGTTCCCTTTAAAATGGTTGATTTATGTTATGTGACTCTCACCTCTATTTTGAAAATCCCAAAACCGTGCAGCTACCCATGGCTTGGTTGAGAGTGCAGGCTGGTCAGGGCGATTTCCCAGCACTGGATGTGAGCTTCGGCTTCCTCATTCTGTACCATAGGGGTCGCTGTGATGAAACTGAAGAACCCGCCGGTGAACAGCCTCAGCCTGGAGTTCCTGACGGAGTTCCTCATCAGCCTGGAGAAGCTGGAGAATGACAAGGCCTTCCGCGGCATGGTCATCACTTCGGTGGGTGCCCGCGCAGCCCCCACGGCCCCAGTTCTTTCATCAAAGTGCAGACCTGTTGCCATACTGGAAAAAGGTTGGCGCCAGCCATCACATGGTGTAGAATGACCAGACAGCCCCCATCACCCTGGATGCCAAACGCCACCACGAGAGGCTTCCAGGGAGTGTGGCCTGGGTGTGGCCCAGTAGGGACCCCAGTTGTGCTGGGGGCCTCGGGCAGATCATTCTCCTGAAGCCAGACTGGTGTCCGAGACGGTCTTCCCAGGCCTGTGCAGTTGTCAGAGTGGACCCTGGGCAGAGCTGTGGTGCTCCCCAGCCTGGGCCAGAGTCAGTGAGGGAGAGCGGTGTGTCTGCAGGGGCAACCTTGAACCCGTGCCACTTCATGAAACTTGACGGTGGGTTCCTGGGGCACTCCCCTCAGAGCCCCTAGGTGCATCGAGCCAGTCCCATTAATGATGGTTGTCGCAAAAGCCATGCTCTCGGTTTATCTTTGGGCTGGTCTTAAGGTCAAATTCTGTTTCAGTTTCCTCTTTTTTATTTTTTTCGAGACAGTCTCACTGTGTCGACCTGGGTAGAGTGCAGTGGTATCATCATAGCTCACTGCAACCTCCAACTCCTGGGCTTCAGTGATCCTCCTGCCTCAGCCTCCCGAGTAGCTGGGACTACAGGCGCGCCCCATGACGCCTGGCTAATTTTCTATTTCTAATTAGTAGAAATGGGGTCTCACTCTTGCTCAGGCTGGTCTGGAACTCCTGAGCTCAAGCAATCCATCTGCCTTGGCCTCCCAGAGTGCTAAGATTACAGGCATGAGCCACCGCACCCGCCTGTAAGGTCAGATTCTCAGAGGGCAAACTTCTTCCACATAAATTTTTGAGGGGAACTCAGCCTTGCCCCCAAGTGCTGGCAAATGCTAGGAGCTGCATCCCTGAACAGTGTCATTGCTAAGGTCAGGGAGGGGCAAGAAGCAGCATCTTTAAGGCCCAGAAGGGTGGGACTGGGTAGGACCCAAGGGGAGGGTGCGCAGTGGCGAAGGAGAAGGGGAGTGAGGCGTTGCTAGGAGCTGGGCGGGAGCCACCTCGACCAGCCTGGCCTGGGTCAGTCTTTGTTCCCGTCAACAGCATGGGGTAAACATCTCAAGCAAGTCAGGAGGGGCTGGGTTGGGCTGTGGTAACAGATCAGCCCACAGCCTCAGAGCTCCAGCTATGGAAAGAAAACCTGCAGATGTTCTGGAAGGTGCCTTTGTCGTTTGCCCAGAGGTGCTGTGACTGTGCAGGAGCCGGGGGTGGGTTTTTGCACATTGTGCCTCGGTTTGTGTTCCTGGCTGGCAGTCCTTGGGCTGAATGTCCAGAATTTTGTGCTGAGCCCTGATGAATGCCACTGTGCCAGTTAACCCTTTACTCCAGCCAGTGGCTTCCTCTTCCCTCGTGTTCCCTCCTCCTCCTTCCCTGGTAGCTGCGTGGGGCCCGGGTCATCCACAGAGATCGCTGTCCTGCCCGGCACTCCCAACCTGCATGGCGCTCTGGCCTGCTTGGCCCTTTCAGGGTAGATCAGAACACGCACCCCCTCCAGACTCTGTCCGGAAGCTTTGCTGTGCCCCTGAAGTCCTCTGCCAGACAGCTGGGTGTGCAGAGCCGGGGGTACAGAAGGCCACACGTGTGCAGGTGTGCAGAGAGCTGGTGCACTCATGTCCCTGGGGCAGTGCCTGCCCTGCCTGTTCTCTCTTCCAGTTTGACTCTGGAAAGGGAAGTGTGCTGGGAAGTAGAGGGGAACGGGGTCTGGGGGAGGTCTGGGCTGAGTCCCTGGAGCCCCCAGTTCTGGGCTCCGCAGGGGCATCATCCTCACTCCGTGAGCATGACCCAGCCCTGTGGTGTGATGCTGGCTGGGCAGTGGACTCTGATGGGCTCCTGGCCCCGGCTACTCCCCCAGGATCGCCCCGGTGTCTTCTCGGCTGGCCTGGACCTCACAGAGTTGTGCGGGCGGAACCCCGCCCACTACACCGAGTACTGGAAGGCAGTGCAGGAGCTGTGGCTGCGGCTCTTCCTCTCCAACATGGTGCTGGTGGCTGCCATCAATGTGAGTGTCCCCACTCCCACGGGGCCTCGCTGGCTCAGATGGGGCCAGCCCGGGGGCAGGGGCACACCCTGGTCCTGCCCTCAGAAGCTCTTAGGAGAAAGGGGGCAGTTGGGGACACCTGAGACATGCACAGGTAAGTGCCACTGCAGACCACATGACGTGTGGAGAAGGTGGGCCTGGTGGGTGGGTGTGGAAATGGCCTGGGCCAGACACACAGAGGAGAGAGAGGTCCAGTGGGTGGGGACCGGGCCTGTGGTCCACACGGACCTGGTGAGAGGTTGTGCCAGGGCAAGTGGGTGGTCAGGTCCCATCTGGGAAACATCACTCAGACCTGGCCTCGGGGAGACCCTGGGAGCCAGTGTTCTCCAAGGGGGTGGCGGTGACAACCCAGGTGAGGTTCACAGAGGGCAGAGCTGGGCAGAGGGCAGGGCTGGTGCGAGAGGCTGAGGCGGCAGCAGACCAGAGGTGGGGGTCTGTTTGGGGAAGGGGATGCATGGGGCGAGGACACAGGATGGGTTTGGAGTTCCCAGGACATTCTGGTGGGATTGGCTGCTGGGGCGGTACAGGGCCCCATGGGGCCATGATGTGAAATGACAGCTCTAGCTAAATGCTGTGCAGCATTTCAGCACTGGACAGAGGCTGTAAGAGGAAAGGCAGTTTCCTGCCCTAACCACACGGTGCAGAAAGGAGTGATGATTCTGGCCCCCGAGGGAGAGCTGACGACCCTGTCATCAGGGGCCCCTGGCTGATGAGCAAGCCTCAGACGCTTGCGGAGCCCTGAGGGGCCAGTTCCTTCCCTGTCCTTTTCCCCATCCCACACCCAGCCCAGACAGTGTCGGTGCAGAGCCCTGGGGTGCCTGGGGGGCCCTTCCTCGGGCGTCCTCGCACCCGGCCCTCTGGTTATGATTGGGACCGGCAGCACCTCCAGCATCCCCGTGGTCTGGCCTCTCCCTGCAGGGGGCCTGCCCCGCCGGAGGCTGCCTGATGGCCCTCGCCTGCGATGTCCGTGTCCTAGCCGACAACCCCAAGTTTGTCATAGGACTGAACGAGACCCTGCTGGGCATCGTCGCCCCCTTCTGGTAAGGCCGGGGGCTGGACCCATACGCAGCATTTGGCTCTGGGGGAACAGACCTACCTGCCTGGGAGCTCCAGAGCCACCAGGTGAGTGGGTGTCTGCCTCCCAGGTTCAAAGACAACCTCGTGAACACCATTGGGCACCGAGCCTCGGAGCATGCCCTGCAGCTGGGGCTGCTCTTTCCGCCAGCCGAGGCCCTCCAGGTGGGCATAGTGGACCAGGTGGTGCCTGAGGACCAGGTGCAGAGCACGGCGCTCTCAGTGATGGCCCGCTGGATGGCCATTCCAGGTGAGGAGCGCAGGGGCGAGCCTCGGCCTGTGATCCCGGTGAGACCAGAGCGTTCCCACACCCAGAGGTTCTCCGCGTGCTCGCAGGCTGTGGGAGTCCTGGGCTGCATACCAAAGCACCACACGCTGGGTGCTAAGACCACAGAAATTTGTTCTCAGTTCTGGAGACCAGGGATCCAAAACCAAGGTGTGGGCAGGGCCACATTCCTCCCAAGGCTCCAGGAGAGGATCCATCCTGCCTCTCCCAGCTTCTGGCGGCTCAGGCATTCCTTGGCTTGTGGCCACATCACTCCAGTGTGTGCCACCACCCTTTTGTGCCGTTCTCCCTGTGCGTGTCTGCGTCTCAGATCTCCCTCTCCCTTCCCTTATAAGGACACCTGCCATTGGACTTAGGGCCTGCCCAAATCCAATGATGATCTCCATTACATCTGCAGAGACTTTCCAAATGAGGTCATACTTCACAGGTTCTAGAGTGGTGGTTAGGACTTGGACCTGTCCCTTTGGGGTCCACTTTTCAACCTACTACGAAGACAATTGAAAACCTGCTTGTCTGTGTTGCGGAAGTAGGACTGGTCATATCAATCATGATATAGACCAGGGACCAGCAAACTCCATCTAAAAAGAGCCAGATAGCTTGTCAGCTGTGTAGGTAAGATCTCTGTGGCCAGGGGGCCACTGCAGCGTGGAGGCAACCATACAGAACACGGAACCAAGGGGCTTCCATACTGTGTTCCAGTAAGACTTTGTAGACTATGTGAGTTTCATATAATTTTCACATGTCACAAAATATTTTTGATATTTTTCAACTATTCAAAAATGTAAAAACCATTCGTAACTCAAGAGCCTTGGGGAGCCGGACTTGCCAACCCCACTACAAATGACTGAATACCCTGCAGCCATTAATTATGCAGTAAAAGCATATTTAGTGACATGGGAAATAGTCTCAATAATATAATTATGTGAAAATAACGTTAAGGAAGCAATTTTGGGCCAGGCACGGTGGCTCACGCCTGTAATACTAGCACTTTGGGAAGCCTAGGTGGGAGGATTACTTGAGGCCAGGAGTTAGAGACCAGCCTAAGCAAGAGCAAGACCCCATCTCTACAAAAGAAATAGAAAAATTAGCCAGGTGTGGTGGCTCACGCCTGTAGTCCCAGCTATTCAGGAGGCTGAGGCAAGAGGATCCCTTGAGCCCAGGAGTTGGAGGTTGCTGTGAGCTATCATGACACCACTGCACTCTAGCCCAGGTGACAGAGTGAGACCCTGTCTCAAAACAAAACAAACAAAACCAATTTTTATGGTATCATCTAGTATGATTTTCAAAGAAGTCGGTGGGCAGAAACAGTTTCCTACCAGAGTTTGAACTTGCATAGAAAGCTTGGGAATGATCCTACTATCTCTAAAACTGGGTTTTCACCAGTGGACCCATTTTCTTTAGACCATGCTCGACAGCTGACCAAGGCCATGATGCGAAAGGCCACGGCAGACCGCCTGATCAAACATCGTGATGCGGACATCCAGAATTTTGTCAGCTTTATCTCCAGAGACTCCATTCAGAAGACCCTGCAGACGTACTTAGAAAAGCTCAAACAAAAGAAAGGCTAGTGTCTGGCTGCCACAGGGCTTTTAGCCACATGTGCCCCTCTGGGGGCCTGTGGTCCCAACAGGGTCTTAAACAAGGTATTTTTCAACTTAAAAGTACTTTTAGCTCTGTTCGGCTAATCTTCTTAGAGAGTACTGTTCCTTGTAGCCCAGGGTCTCAGGGTCCCACCACCGCCCACAAGAGTGCCTTCTCTGCCTGGCTGGCAGCAAGGGGTCAGGAGTGTCCTGACTTGGGAATCATGAACTGGCAGGTGGGGCCATTCTGGACCTCAGCAAGGTCATCGCTGAGTGGCCCTTTTCCCAAAGCAGAAGTGTAAATAAATTCCTTGGGTTGTCCCAGCCCTGGGCTGCCTGCTTGCTGGAGGCATAAGGCCAGGTAGTCTCGGCCTGACCCACACAGGACCCCTGAAGAAAAGCCCTTTGACTGTGTGCTTGTTCATTTGGATGAGAGTGGACAGCGGTTCAGAGAAACTGGGGGGACTTGAGAGGGACGCATGACTTGTTGAGAGGCATGCTATGCTGCTGGGATCCTAAGTTTTATTTTAGCACACTTGGCCAAACCCTTGAAGCAAAGGTGTTGCCTCTCATGACTCAAGCCAGTTCCCAAATTCTGCCAAAGATGAGATGTTTCAAAAACCAGAAACCCCATTGGGTGCCTGTCAGTGACACGGTGTGCCCACAGGACTGCTTGGTCCTGACCCTAATGGGATGGCCTCAGCACAGAGGCCCCTGATGAGTCCTTGTCCCGCCCAAGGCTCCTGAGGAGGACACTACACAGGAAAGTACCCTTGAAGGGCTGTGCCATGGCATGGCATGCAGTTCTCTGAGAAGGACGCAGTCCCCAGCCACCTGCCTGGGCTGACACAGGAGTCCAGCCCCTCCACTGCTGAGGGGCTCCCCAAAAGTTCCAGGGAAGCTGACCAGCTGGGACATGGGGCCAGCCTCCCTGACCCCCATGCAGTGGTAAGTGAGACAGGGCCCAAGGTATAGACAAGTACCCAAGGGTCCCTGCAGGACCCAGGAATGGGGGCTGCAGGGTGGGCATGGGGAGACTTGCTCTGAAATCCACCAGGGCCCAGGAAGCCGTCGGGAGCGTTGGCACCACAACTTCCCCAGCTGTATTCGTAGTACAAGTTCTTTGAGGCAGTTACAGTTCACACAAAGAACAGGAGCTTCCCAGAGGTGGCCAGTTCTGACCACGACATGAAAGGGCAGGTCAGGCTATCCCTGTCCCCTAACAGACCTTGGACCATGTACCAAGCCTCATGCCCCAGAAGGGCCGAGTCCTGAGAAAAGACACGGAGGCCTTGGAGCCAAGCTGCATGTGGTCCTGGCACAGAGCAGCTCGTTTATTGAGCACAGATGTGTGCCCAGCACTGCAGCCAGTGCCCTCCATGGGGACTCTTCCCAGCAACCCTGAGGTGGGTGCTGTAGCCTGCCTCACAGAGGGGGAAACTGAGGCTCTGAGTGGTCCTATAATGTGTCCATGGCCAATTGTCCATGCCCAGCAGACCCTGCCCTGTGGCCTCACTGGGGGTAGCTGCCACCCTGAAGGAGCCACTGTGGGGCCATTCCAGTGTGGCTGGCACGCCCTGGCTGGGCCTCAGGGCTGTCAGTGGGACCTGAGGGTCACCTCCACAGGAAAGTGGTCGCTGATGGCGAGAGCCTGGAGGGAGAAGGGACAGAGCCTCAGGGGTCTTGCTGGGCAGCTGTCTTTCCTCTGGCTCCACCTTGGAAAGCTGCCTCCACCCCCTGTTGGGCCAGAAGGGTGTCTACAAACCACTGCCCTTGTGGGGAGGCGCCCAGTAATTGTCCACCCTGCTGCTGCCAGTGTGGGAGCAGGGGCCAGGGTGCAGATGGGCCCACGAGGGGCCCCTGTTGGAGAAGGCAAAGGGACACCGCCCTGCCCGCTGGTGGCGGGATGGAAGCCCCGAGCAGGGAGGGGAGCACCAGGTGTAAACCGTCCACGGGGAGCTGAGGTGGGGCCGGGCCCTCGGCAGCGGTTTGCTGGCCCCTCCCACCTGCGTGCACCAGGATGGCCTGGGAACCCCAGGGCTGCGGGCCGCCCCCGCGTCCCCGCCCCGCACTCGCCTGAGTCTGGTCCAGGCCGAATTCCTCCTGGAAGTCGCGCACCGCGGCGGACTGGGGCTTCAGGCTTCTGCGCAGGTGGGCGCCGCACACCACGATGCGGTCGTAGGCGCAGTCCGAGTTGCCCACCGTGGTGTCAGCGCTGTCGGGGATCAGCCACTTGAAGACCTCGCTGCTGCGCAGGCGGATGGCGGCCCAGTCCTGCGCCCGCACGTAGCTGCAGTCGGCGTTGAAGTCGCCCAGGAACAGCATGTCCTGCGGGCGCCGCGGAGCCGGGTCTGAGCCCGCCCGGAGGGGCTGCCCCAGCCCCACCCTCGGTGGCCCAGACCCCCAGGGCGCGCCTACGGGGACCCTGGGACCAAGGCGGACGCGGGGCTTACGTCGGTGCCCCACTTGTCGATCACGTCCAGGTACACGTCGTAAAGCGCGTCGATCTCCGCCACGGCGTGGCGCGGCGCCGCGTGCAGCGGGATCAACACCAGCTCCCCGACGGCTGCGGGCGGGGGCGGGGTGTCAGGGCGGGGCCGACGGGAGGGGTGGGAGGGACGGGAGCGGCGGGGCCGGCCTCACCTGAGCCCGGGGCTGAGAACTTGACCACGAAAGGTTCGCGGCTGAAGGCGTCCTCGGGGTCCGGGTACTGGTACGTATCCACGACCGACACTGTGTCTTTCCTGGGAGCAGAGAACAGGTGGTCGCGCTGAGCCGCCACCTCCGGCCCGGCGCGCCCCCTCTCTTCAGCCCGCCCCTCACCTGTAGACGAACAGGTACATTTCCTTGTACTGGTCCCGACCCAGGGGCTCGCTGCTCACAAAGCTGTACTCGTGCTCGGACACGCTGCGGAGACACGGGCCAGGCCCCGGGTCAACGCGCTGCGCAGAGGCCTGGCATCCCGGCCGGGGAGCGCGACGCGGAGCCCGGCCCGCCACACCTGTTGATCTGCTCCACGAGCGCGGATACGGCGCTCAGGTCTGGGTCTCGCACCTCCTGCACCAGCGTGACATCATAGCCAGCCAGGATCTGGGGAGGAGGGGGCAGGTGCGGAGTGATGCGCGGCCAGTCGCCCCCGAGACAGCTGCGGCCCCGCCCCGAAGCTCCGCCCCTGCCCCCTGGCCTCACCTGTGCGATGACGCTGCCGCAGGCCGAGTCCGACACTTTGTTGTCGCCGAAGCTCTGAATGTTGAAGGCTCCGATGCGCAGCGCGGCGGCCCCGGCGGCCCCCAGCGCCCAGAGCGCGGCCAGCAGGACCCGTGTCCCGCCCATGGCGCCGAAGGGGCACGCTGGGAGGGACAGACGGCCGCCGGCGTGAGCGTGGACCTAGAGTCAGGCACACGGACCCTTCCTCCGCCCGCCGCCTGCCCAGTAGGGCTGGCGGGTGTCAAGGCGCATCCTCCTCCCGCCTGCGCTCTCCAGGTCTCCCCAGGGGTAGCACGCTGGGCTCTCGGCCTCTAGTGTTCTGCCACTGCCTGGGGAAACTGAGGCCCCAACAGAGGAATCCCGGTCCCGTCCAGTCCCCAGCTCAACCCAGCCCCGAGACTCACCTGGGATGTGGCTGAGGCAGTAGCACAGGCTCAGAGGGCCTGGTCCAGTGGGGATCCTCGGTCCAGGCTGGGGGTGCGACCCGGCGCAGGACCAACTGCCCGGACCTGGTCGGGAAGCAGCTCTGGCGCCAGGGCACGGGTATTTGTGGCCCTGGTCCAGGGAGGGGCTGGCTGCGCTGGGTCCCGCCCCCTCCGTGGAGCTGGATGCTGCGATTCCTGGCTCCCCTTCCCACAGAGACCCCGAGGGCAACGGGCAGGGGATCTGGGCAAGGCCTGGTCCCAGGGCCGGCCCAGAAGCCCCTGCCAGCCCCCCAAGGGCAGCCTCAGGGCTGACAGGATCAGCCAGAAGCCAGGCAGCCAGAACCTGCCTGCTTGAGTAGTATCACCCTAGGGAAACTAAGGCAGGGCACTCAGGAAAGACCAGCCTGGGTCCAGCCCGACATCCGATGCTCCTACACATCCTACCTTGGGGTAAAAAGCCAAGGCTGCTCAGCCCGTCCCCATGGCAGCCCCAGGGCTGGAGGCTGGGCAGCAGCGCCCTCCACCCACCATCCCACAGGCCTGAGGAAACCAGGGTCATGAGTCCAGCTGGGCAGGGCGGCAGCAGGCTGCCTGTCGACATGCCAGCGACACCCACGCGCCACCAAGGCGCCGCCAGGGCTGGCGGGAGCGCCTGGGCGGGGTGGACAGGCACTGGAGTCTAGGGGTGGCCTGGGCAGGCAGGTGCTGCTGCCAGAGGAAACTGCAAAGGTGGTGGGCAGCCCCAGGCTGTTACTGCCGCAACATCACAAGCTGCAGGTTTTCATGTTTTATTGGAAAGCAACAAAAAACTGTAATTACACTCCGCTTCTCCTCTGCACGTCTGAATTTTGTGCCATCTTCTCTACGAAGCCAGCCAGGCACGGGCAGGGCACTCAGAGACCTCGGCTCAGCTCCAGCCAGCAGGGACCTGCAGGCCTCCATGCTAGACGACAACGGTCCGCACCTCAAGCTGACCCTCCGGTGAGGCAATGACCAGCTCGCCCGCATGCTCCAGGATCTCAATGTCCTCTGATGACACCATGGTCACTGTGGCCTGTTCAGTGCCATTTGCACCTGCTCGGGCCGTGAGCACAGTGCCCTCGCTGATGGCTGAGGCCAGCGTCATGGCCACCTGCTCCGTCAGGCTCTCAGGGGTGGCGATGGTGATGGTGTCGGCGGCAGCTGCTTCTGGGCCCAGCCCTGCCTCCTGGTCCATGGTGACGTTCTGCACGATGATCTGATGCCCGGCGCTGGCCTGGTGCACGATCTGCTGCACCACCTTCATGATGTGGCTGTCCACCTGCGGGGGCCCACAGCTCAGCCCAAGGGGCTGCAAAAGGGAGGCAGGTCACCCCGCCCCTCACGCCACCCCTCACCTCTGTCTGGGTGCCCTCGATGATCTCCGTGGCTTCACTGGTCTCAGCATCGTCTGCAGTGGCCTGCGCAGACAGTCAGAGGTCAGCCTTGGCTGCCCCGGACCCCATCCCAGCCCACCGGCCCTACACACACCTCAATGATGTACTCCTGGGTGTCAGCCACCACGGACGAGAACTCCACTAACACCGTGTGTGGGTCCTCTGCAAGGACGGTGGTGGCTGCCTCGGGGCTCTCCTCGGACACCAGCAACTCCTCCACCTCCAGCAGGCAGCCCCCTGCCGGTTGGGGGAGCTCGGTCAAGGCTGGGTGAGTCCCGGCTCCTCGCCCCCTCCCGCTATCTGCCACCTGGTGTCCCGGACCTTTGGTGCGCAGGTGCCGGTTGAGCGTGCCGTGCTCGGCAAAGCCACGGCCGCACTTGTAGCACTTGAAGGGCTTCTCGCCCGTGTGGTGCCGCACGTGCCGCACCAGCGAGCCCTTCTCTCGGAAGCCGCGGCTACAGAACTGGCACACGTGAGGCTTTTCCTCCAGGTGTGTCCGGAAGTGCACCTGTTGGGCGTTCTGTAGAGACCCACTGTCAGTACCAGCCTGGCCTCAGCCACCAGACTGTGCTCTCCCCGCCCACCTCTGGGTTCAAGTGAGGGTCTAAGCCCGAGACTGCGCAGGCTGGGGGTGACAGGGGCAAGGACGGACAATGTGGGCAGGGAACAGGGCGCATCTGGCCCCAAGGCTGGGGAGCTAGAGGATGGGGGGTCCTGGGGCCAGAGGCCCACCTTGGTCTTGTAGCGCTTGCCACACTCGGGACAAGGGTAGGGTCGCTCATCTGAGTGGACGCGCCGGTGGCCACGCACGTGGGCGATGGTCTTGTAAAGCTTCCCACAGTCCCCACAGCGGAAGCGGCGCTCGTGCACGTGCACCTCCTGGTGCTTCTTGAGCAGGTAGGCCTTGGGGAAAGCCTTGCCACACTGCATGCAGGCGAACGGCCTCGGCCCTGCAGCCACACGCTGCATCAGGCCCGGTCCACCACCCTTGGGCCCACTCGGCCACCTGCTGTCTGCCCACAGGCCATCCTGGACACCCACTACCCACAGGCCATCCACTCCCCACGGGCACACACCCTCCTGCCACCCACCTGCATGACCCCTCTTGTGGGCCTCCAGGGTGGCTGCTGTCGGGAAGGTCTCACTGCACTGAGGGCACGGGTGGGTCCTGGGCACAGCTGAGGGCTCGCTGGCCACCTGCTGGGGGACCATAGGCAGGCCTCCAGCACCCACTGCAGGCTGTCCCCCGAAAGTAACAAGGACATGACCACGGGCCCCACCCTAGTAGGCTCCCTCATGGCCCCAGGGAAGACAGGAAACAGATCAGTGGACAGGGTGACCAAGCCCCCAGGGTGACCAGGCCTCCAGGGTCTAGGCCCTGAAGGAGTGTGCTGGCAGCGCAGGCACCTACTGTCTCCATCGGCTGCACCTCCAGCAGCGGCAATTCCGGGGCGCCATCTCCCAAGGGCTGGGGACTGGACCCGGCGGGAGGGGCTGGATCCAGGGCACCCTCCTCCCCAGCAACCCGCTCGAGGACAATGCCAGAGTTCTGCATGGCCTGGTGCAGCAGGTTCTCACGGCTGCCCTCGCCGGAGCAGGGAAGCTCTTCAGGGACTGGGGGCTGTGGGGCAAGTGGAGAGAGGGAGGCTGGCCAGGCAGCCAGGCACACTGTACCCCACCTCACTCTCCTCCCTCACCCCTGCGCTGCACTCTGGTGTGCTGTCTACTGACAAGCTTTCCCTGCCACCACCTCCCACCTCCCCTGCACCCAGACTGAGCGCCAGGAGGCAGCCCAGAGGGCAGGGTAGGGGTTCCTGCTGGAGGCAGAGCCAGGAACAAAGCCTGGTACTGAGCGGGCAGAGGACAGAGCAGCCCTACGGGGGCCCCCCAGTCTGCCCGCACCTCTGGGGCCAGGGCTTTCATGCCCAGCGGCAGCTCCTGCATCTGGACATGGACTTCATGGATGACGGTGCCCTTGGCATCTGTCACCAGATGAATCACAGGCGAAGTCTCCATAGGCTCGCCTGTCACTGATGATGATGTAACTGTCCCCACAGCAGAGGCTCCAGACCCTTTAAGGCAGAGCCAAGAAAGTCCTTAAACAACCTCACACACACACACCAGTGGGGTCTGGGCCAGCAGCCCCAACCGGGAACGGCAGCCCCTGCGACCTGGGCCCACCCCCACCCTGCTGACCTGCAGGCATGTCCTCTTGGCCGACAACCACATCCTTGCTCATGCTGAAGCGAATTTTTTCCGTGCATGGGGTAAGAGACTTGAGATGCCGGGTCAGCGCACCCGACTCCCGGAAGCTCTTTCCACATTTGGCGCACTTGTAGGGGCGCTCGTCTGCGGAGAGCAGCGAGTCAGCCCCGGGCAGACACCTGGAGCCAGGGCACCCCAGCCAGCCAGCAGGGCGCTGTGTGGCTCTGGCCCTCAGGCCCCAGCCAGGCTCACCCGTGTGCCGCCGGTGGTGCCGGATGAGTGAGCCCTTGGTGCGGAAGGAGGCCCCGCAGAGCTTGCACTCGTGGTCCTTGCGGCTGCTGTGGGTGACCATGTGGGCCTTGAGGATGCTGCCCTGTGGGGGAGGGGCAGCGAGGCTCAGGCACCTCCCTGGGGCACAGGCAGGAGGCCTGGCCGGCCCGGCCCCCGCGACTCACCGTCTTGAAGGTCTTGTGGCACAGCACGCACACGTAGCGGCCGTCCTTGTTCACCAGCAGCTTGACCTGGGCCTGCTCGCCCTCCCCAGCGAGCCCCAGCCCCTGCCGGTGGGGGCTGCCTGGGGCCTCCGCCATCTCACTGTCCCCTGGCTCTGCTTCAGCACCCACAATGACCTCTTTGATGTGCCCACCACCTGAGGAGAGGCAGGTCAGCCTAAGCTTTGGGACCCACCACAGGCTCTGCCGTGGGATCCCTGCCCAGGGAGACTGCTGGGGCCGTGGAGCTGTCCAGACCAGCCCCAGCCCCAGGACGTGGGCCGTGCTGCTATGGGAGGCAGCCAGGGAACTGCTCAGCCGCTCCAAGGTCAGCCTGAAAGGGCAGGAGACAACTGCACGCCCGACTCCCCTGAAACGTGTCCAGTAGGGAGACCCACCATGAGCTCAGATGCCCCATCCCCTAAGCCAAGACGACACACAAGTCCTGGTGACAGGGTGCCCGGTACATAGACAGTGGTCGGGCCAGCATGGCTCACTGACACCTGTCCTGCTCCAGTATAGAGGGAATGTGTCCGGGGGTCACACTGGCCAGGCTGCTGGCAGGCCCAGCCGGAGCCCCGTCCCCAGGCAAACTGGACACACTCAGCCTGGGAGCGTGAACGCTCTCCAGACACCTGGGGTAGCCTGGGGAAAGGAAGCGGGGCTCTCACACTTCTCGCAGGGTGCTGAGCAAGGCTGACAACGTGCAAAGCTGGGCTGTAAACACATTTCGTGTTTTCTGCCCATAAAAATGACAAGTGGGAAACAACTGTGAAACCACTTCTTAGACACCGTCTGGGTCGGCTTGGCGTCTTGTTTTGACAAGCCATTCTCTTGAAACAGAGTGAAAGCGCCGTGACTCAGAAAGAATTAAGGGCCTCTCTTGCCCGTGCCTTGGCTGACGTGCTCAATGTCCCAGAAACGATCTTCCGAAAGGACAGAGACCTCTGGCCAGCGAGGACGCGAGGATTCGGCTGCCCCAGATGCAGAGAAGAGACATGACTTGTCTCCAATGGAGAGGCGGGAGGGCCGGGGGTGGGGGTGTGTCCAGCCCTGGCCCCACCCTGGGCCACTGGCAGCTGGTCTCCTCACAAGGCCAGCAGAAGTCCTGGCCAGCCCTTGGCCCTGGCCCTCTGAGCCCAAGCACTGGCCAAGGGGCACACTTAGGGCACCTAGGTGCCAGCCAAGGGAAAATCCCAAGAGTGCAAGAGAGGCAGGGGTGAGCAGTGCCTGGAGGGACTGCCATGCCCAGCCACGGCTTGGAACTGCTGGAGGTCGGGGTGGGAGGAAAGGGGCCTAGAGCAGCTGCCAGAACGCAGGGAACGTAGGCTCCCAAATGATGCCACCCCAGAAACCAAATGCCCCGCCAGGGCTGGAGCACACCTCACCTCCCACGTGCACGCTTCTATCCCCCCTATCCTAACCCAGATGAGTGTCCTTGTCTTAAGAATGCCAGGGGAGAAGCAGCACAGAGACCAAGACTGGTGTTCCTGCTGCCTCCCAGAGAGCAGCCTGTGCCCAGCCTCCCTTCCCAGCCCGAGGCTAGCCTCCACGACAGCCACTCCCCAGGGCTTCCCAAGGCCAAGTTCGACCTGTTGCCCAGACCTGCTTCCTGTCCAGCTGCCCACTCATCCGCCTCAGCCCCTGCCCAGCAGGCAGCCCCAGCAACAGCCATGCCCTTCCCAACTTCCCGCACCAGGCCCAACCCAGCTTCCGTCCCCGGCATGTGCACACCCGGCACTCATCCCCACCCCTGGGACAGCCCCTAGCTCCCATCTGCCCAGGCCCTGGGCTGCCCTTTGAATGTACCCCCTGCATGCTCATCTGTCCCCGATTAAGGAGAGCTTGACCCAATCCAGACCTCACAACACCCCCTCTCCCCTGCACATCAGTGAGGCACTTTAACTTAAAACGCAGCCATCAAAGAGGCTTGGCTTGTGTGCTCATAAAAGCCGTGTGAAAATCAGGGCAGCAACCACCACCCCCGCACCAGAGTAAGGAGGTTCTGGGGAGGTGCAGGCCAAGGTCAGGCAGTGAGTCACGGCCCTGCGAGAGCAGCAGGTGCTACCTGGTCTGCCCCACACCCACCCACCAGAGCCACTGCTGGGGCAGGGGGGCCATCCTAGAGTGTCCCCAGTGGGTGCTTCCTGGAGGCAAGAGGGGAAGATTCTGGGAGGACCAGGGCAGGGACAGCTTGGGCAAACACGCAGGAGACCGCAACCAGCTCATGATTAAGCACAAATCCAAGATTCCCGATGCCAGCATGTGCCCCAGAGCTGCCCGGACCACCGTGGACACACTGAGGAAGGCCCTGGTTCCCCGTTCCTGGCAAGGCCCAGTGCTCCCTCCTGCAGGCCGTGCCCTGGGGAAGGCTCACGAGAGCCCTCAGCCCCCTCCTGGCCAGGCCTTGCTTTTGGTAGAGAGGAGGGTACAAGCAGCAGAGGGCCCCCATTCCCTGGCCCTGCCCACAGCTGGCTATCAGGTCAGCAATGCGTGGACAGCTGACTCACCAACCATGGCCATGCCTGGCTTACCAACGAGGTCCGGTGCGTGGCCAATGTCTGCTGCCAGAGAGGCCGCCTCCACCACGATGTGGGCCACGGTGATGGGCTCCTCTGGGCCAGCTGCCGCCGGCACCACCTACCAAGGGGAGCAGGGGACAGAGGGGACTTGTCTGTAGGCTCGAGTTCCTGGAGAAGAGGCCTGGACGCCCTCGGCATGGAGCTGTGCAGAGGGCCTGGGGCACGCAGAACCGGGGCGGGCTGTCTTCCCCCAGAGGACCACCGCTTGGAGCCTGACTCCCAGCCCGGCCCCGCCTACCCAGGGCAGGGGTCAACCCCATCACCCCAATGTCTCTGGCCACCAGGGGCTGACCCGGAACTCTGAACATCTGTGGGGAGTGACCAACAACTCTGGAATGGAGCCGGGCTGGTTTGCAGGAATGAAGGTGAAGCAGGCAACCCACCAGCCCCAGCCAAGGAGTCCCAGGCCCCTTGGGCCTTCCTGGAGAGGGCCCCTCTAGGAGGGGCAAGTACAGGGCCAGAGTGAGATGACCTGGGTCCCAATGTCATCTGGGCCACTCCTCACTGGTAGTCTAAGACCACTGACTTCTCTCAGAGTCCCCTCCCCTGTTCTGTACAATGAGCATGACCAGAGCTCCCACCCTGCAGCCTGCTGTGGAATTTATAAGACCGTGTACAGCCCCAAGCACGTCAACAAGGTTGGCCATTTCTATCACAAGGTGGTGGGACCCACAGGGTCGTGCTTTGTTTGTGGGATCCCCAGGAACTATGTGCCAAAAACACAAAAGCCACCATGATACCCCCAAGAGAGACCGTCACCCTCCAAGAAAGAAGGGACACCAATCCCCTAACTGTACAGGCTTCAGCCAGAGACCACTGAGAAGGCTGGGCCACTCCAGGCCATCCAGGACACTCCAGAGCAACATCAGGCTCTTAGGGACACAGCCCAGACCTTCCCTCACCTACAGCCAGATGCCTGCCCTCTGCCCGCCCACGTATCCCCAGGAACCAGCAGCACAGGTCTGTCCTGGCACACTGCCTCCTCCTCCTCCTGTCAGGTGAGCCCAGGGAGGGGCTTGTGCATGTGGCGGCAGTGGGGTGGGGGCTCACCTCCTGGCCCAGCAGTGCGGTGGTGGCAGGGGTGGCGGGCAGGGCCTCCGGAGGGGCCCGCTGGCAGGCCTTCTGAATCTTGTGCTGAACGAAGTCATCCAAAGCAGTGAACTCCGCCTGGCAGCGGCCACATCTGTGCACATCGTCCTCATCTGCAATGAGCTGCTGTCAGCAGGGCCTGGGCTTTCCCTCCAGCCTCAGACCAAACTTACCCAAGTCTGGCATCAGAACCAGAGTTCCTTCCCCAGCCCTCCCAGAGGATAACACACGTGGGGGCCCAGGACTAGGGAACCCCAGGGTGTAGCCCCCATCCTCTGGAGTTCTGCAGGAGCAAGGCCCTCCCAGGGAGCGCAGCGTCCAGTAGGGCTTGGCCCTGGCCACAAGCTGAGCTGCCAGGATCCGAGGAGGCTGTCAGGCCCAAACCCTCCGTTTTAGCAGTGAGGGAGAGAGGACTCAGAGAGGGGCTGGGAGGCGGAGGGATTCCCCAAGCAGGTTTGGGGACAGTAGAGGACTAGGATTTAAGACTGTTGGGGTGTGGATGTGCCCTTGGGCACCTCAGTGACCTCTCTAGGTCCATTTCATCATCTGCAAAGTGGGCTGACCCACTGCGTGTAGAGGGTACAGTGGGGGCTCGGAGGCTGATGCCCACGGCAGGGTCCTGAGTCGTGACCGTGCTTCTCACTGATCTGGGGCTTCATTGGTTCCCCAACGGGCAGCACCCCTGCTCAGACATGGACGCCAATGGTAGAGGTTTCCAGAGGGGTTCCATACCCCAGGGCCACTGCACCTGAGCCCCTCATCATCACCATGCTGGCTCCACGTCCTACAGAAGAGACTTCATGCTGAGTCCCTACTGTGGGCCAAGCACCTCACTGGGGACATCACCAAATCCTGGCAGCACCCTAGGGAAATGGAGATGACTATTCCCATCCTAGAAAAGTGATTTGAGGTTCAAGGTCACCCAACTGCTGAGTGCTGGGGCCAGAATCTGAGGGTCTACTCCAGACGCCCTGCTGTTTGCACCAAGGGGCGGGGGGAGCTGTCCCTTCTGCTTCCACAGCAGTCTGCCAATTCCCACCACCTCACATTCAGTCCCACATCAAGGTCAAACCCAAGCCTGGTGCAGGGAAGCCTAGTCAATTTTTTTTTAAGTAATGAGCAAATGAAAGGCCAAACCACAGCTCTGACTTGCCCACAGAAGGCCACCTGACAGAGGGCACTCCCCTCCCGATGGCTCACAGTCACAAACCAAGCACTGAGGTGCCCAACACCCTCTTAACCTTCCGGCCCCGCTTGCCAAATGTGACTCGGCACCAGGGTATTGCCATCAAAGGAGCCCCTACCCCATTAGAGGATACACCCAGCCCATTTCACTGAAAACAAGGGTAGGGGCAAGCCCAGCAACCTCCAAAGGGACCCCTCTCCATGGCACTGCCCCCCTCCAAGCTGAAATAGGAAGGGACAAAAAAAAAATGCACAGACTATGAATCCTGTGAGCACAAAGACAAGACCACCCTAACTCCAGTACCACTAGCCAACCCCTCCCTTTCTGTCTGACCCCTTGTACAGCGCCTCATGGGACAAGCTCAGAGGGTAGAAACCCAAGCTGTATCTCCAAAAGCTTTGAGTCCTTAGTGTGTGCCTGACACCGTTCTCGGGGCTTTACACGCACGCCCTATTTTAATTCTCACGCTCCTCCTACGAGCTGCAGAGCCCAGACAGCAAAGGGGCTGAGCTGCGGAGCTTCACAGACCTGGATCCAGTCCAGTCCTTGCTGCTTACTAGCTGGGTGACTCGGTCACGTTCACATCTCTGAACGTCAATTTTCCTCATCCCCCCAAAGGGGAATAATGATAATAATAGCATCCACGTCTCAGGAGTGGTTTGAGAATGAAAAACGCTGATGTAGAGTAAGTGCTGGGTATATTATGGGCTGCAGCAGCCACCTCATTTTGTAAGGGGAAATGGAGGCTCAGACCCTCCCAGGATCAAAGAGCTAGAAAGTGGCAGGTCTGGGACGGAGCCCACAGGCTGGCTGCAGTGCCACCAGCTCTCTTCCACTGGGCTCTGCTGCCTCGCCACGGACAGACCCGAGCCCCGCCTTCCTGGAGCCTCCAGCCCCACCCGGGCCAGGGCCCTAGCGGCCGGTCAGATGCAGTGGGAGGGGGCCCGGAGGGAAGGGCCCTGCACGGCACAGGAGGCAGAGAGGGGCCGGGCCGAGGGCCTGAGCGGCAGGGCTGGCGGTGGTGGCGTCTGCGAAGGCCTACACGGAGAGCCCGGAGGCTTGGGCACCTGTGAGTACCCGTGAACACGCACCCGGGCCCACGCGGAGGATGGGCGCCCCGCAGGCGAGGCCGTGAGGGGCAGAGAAAACCTGGGGGGCTCGTGGCGGGCTGTGCAGTGCCCCGTGCGGTCCGCGCGGAATCTGGGTCTGGGAGGGTCTGCAGCGCTCGCAGCTGGGGCCTCCGCCAGCCCAGGCTGAACCGCCCCCACCCCGGCCGCGCCCGGCCCGGTATGGGCCCGTTACCTTCCTCGCTGAAGGGCGCCGGGAAGCCGAGGAAGCCGCCAGGGGCCAAGGCCGCCGCCGCCGCTCCCGCCGCGACCCCGCCCTCGCCCGCTCCCCGCCCGGCTTCGGCCCGGGCTTCTGCCGTATGAGCGGCCGTCACCCGCACTGCCATCGCGCCCTCCATGTCGCAACGCGCCGCAGGAAGATGGCGGATTTACGACCGTGTCGTCATAACAACGGGCCGCGCCAAGGCCGGAGCTAGGGAACGACGGGAGGAGGGCGGGGCGGGGCCAGAGTGGAGTTGACAGACAGGCGGAGAGGCGGGGCCTGGGGAGGGGTGTGGCCTAGGACACTCCCAGAGAGCGGGGCCGGCGAGGGGCGTGGTTACGGCGGAGCCGATCGCGGGGCGGGGCGGGGCGGGCGCGGCTCCCGAGCTCCGGAGGCGGAGCAGGTGCGGCCGGCTCCGGAGCGGACGGGGCGGGAGGTCGCCCCAAGGAGCCGGGGTACGGCCCCAGCGATGCGGTGCCCGCTGCTCCCCTCACCCCGTCTCCAGATAGTTACCGGGTCTCGGGAGAACCCGAGCCGCTCCTGGGCGGCTTTGCGAAGCCTTTTATTCTTTTATGTATTTTTAAAATTGCGGTAAATACACATAAAATTTACCATTAGTGACGTTACCATTAGTGGCGTCCACAGTGTCGTGCAACCACCACCTCTGTGTAGTTCCACAGTGTTTTCATCATCCCAAAATGAAACCTGTCCCTGTTAAGCAGTCGTTTCCCATTCTCCCCCTGCTGCCCCCGCGACCACCAATCTGTCCATATGAATTTACCTATTCCGAACGTGTCGTATAAATGGAATTATTGACCTTTTGTGTCTGGTTTCTCTCACTCAGCCTAATGTTTTCGAGGTTCATCCATACAGTATGTGTCAGTACTTGGCTCCTTTTTATAACTGAATAATATTCCACTGTATGGATAAACCACATTTTATTTATTCATTCATCTCATTTGAGTCGTTTCCACCTTTCCGGCCATTGTGAATGGTGCTGCTGTGAACATTCATGTGCAAGTTCCATTTCTTTTCTATAAGGTAATATTTAATTAGCTGTTTGAAACTAAGTGCTTCACAGGGTAGCTCATTTAAGAGAGTCATCCACATTTTGAAGATGAAAAAGCTGAGGCACAGACTGATAGCACACTTCCCAGGGGCAAGACTGGCACAGGTCTTTCCAGAGCTGTGGGCTGGCAACCCACATGGCTTGCCCTCCCTCCACACTTATTCTCTGTGGGGCAGCTGGATGCTGGGTGCCAGGGACTCGGGGCCATCAGACCCACTCCCCTCCAGCAAGGCCAGTCTCCAGGGAAGATGGAGCACAGACACAAGGAAGGCCCAGAAGAGAAGCATGCCCCTCAGCAGGGAGTGGGAAGAGCACTGGACAGAGGTGGCCTCCATGCTGGAGCTGCCCAGCTGGGAAACGAGACCTCTGGCTTGGCAGGAGATGGGATGCTCAAGAACAGGTAGAGCCATGGGCAGTCAGGCCGGGGTCACGATGGGGCTGCTCTCTGCAGGCAGGTTCTGAGCCACTGCAGGGGATCAAGTAGAGGGAATGATGGTTGGTGTTTCAGGAGGATCCCTCTGACTACTGAGCAGAAAAAGGACCTTGGGGCCCCAGCAGAGGCAGGAGAGGGGCTCAGGAAGCCACTGGATCCAGGGTGGATGGTCTCTGAGAGGGGCAAGCAGGAGGAAGAGCAGGTTGGGCTCAGAGCACAGGGATCTTGGGGGCTCCCAGTGGGAGGGGAACCGGAGACAGCTGGTCAAGGTGAAGCCAGTGAGGAGGCGAGCCCAGAGGCCAGGTCACTGCCTTTGAGCTTGTGCTGGAGGGTAAGAGTAGCCGGCATCCAAGGAATAGAGGCTGCTACGGACGTTCCTCCCCTCCAAAACTCCTGAGGAAACTGAATCCCCAGTGTAACGGTATTAAGAGGTGGGTCCTTTAAGAGGAGATTGGGTCATGAAGGCTCCGCCCTCATGAATGGATCAATCCATTAATGGGTGAAGGGTTATCTCACACGAATGGGTCAGTTATCTTCACAGTGGGTCTCTTATGAAGGCCAGGTTGCCCCTCTCCCATGCCTATGGGATGCCCTGCATGCCTGGGGACTCTGCAGAGTCCTCACCAGCAAGAGTGTGGCCTTCCCAGATTCGGCCCCTCTACCTTGGACTTCCCAGCCTGCAGAACTGTAAGAAATAAATTTCTTGTTTTTTAGAAATTACCTAGTCTCACGTATTTGACGAAGATGGGGGGGAAGGATTCTGAAGGCAGAGGACAGCCTGGGTGTGGATGGGCGTAAGGAGAGGCTGGCCCAGGGTGGACCTGCAGGATAGAGGCTCAGGGCCGGGCCAGGGCTTCTGCTTGGTTACTCTCTGGGGGTCAGAAAAGGGCATCCTGCCAGGTGAGTTCTGGGCCCTGCCTTGGACAGGGCAGTGGAAGGCAGAGTGGCCAGGAGCAGGCAGCAGGACCGGAGTCTCCCTTCCCCCAAATGGCCCCCTCTCCTACCCTGCCCTCAGCCTGGGCTCTAGCTGAACCGTGTGTTGACTTTCTGTGGCCATAGCTAGACAGGAACTCTAAAACCCTTTACAATATCTGCTCAATCTCCATTGGTTGGATGTACTTTATTTAGCCAATCCCATGGAACATTTAGGCTGCATCCATTTTTTTTTTACCACTTGAGTCCTTTTTCAATGACCCTCTTTTTTACTTAGCTCATTAGAATCAATACCATCTGTGTAAACACGGATTAAATGGCTACTTGTATTTTCTAATACAATGTAAATCCATGCAACACTATTAAGGTAAATACTATCTGTCCTTGTACCACTTAAAACCATCCCCCATTCTGCAGATGGTGTGAGTTCCTCACTTGGGGAGACACTGGTGCCATCCAGTCACAGGTGTATGAGTGCCTCCTGTGTGTCAGGATCACATTGTGGCAGGTTCCTCTCCCATCCAGATGAAGGGCCACCTCATCCTGTTCCCACCCATGGTCAGACCTCCCCCATAAAGGGCACTGTCTCTTCCAGCCTCCTCCATGACCTTGTCCACAATCATCCTCTTACTCCTGGCCATCCCACCTCTCCCACTATGCCAGCTCAGTCCCTACCACCCACCGAGCTGCACACTCAGAGGATGTAAAACCAACCAGATGCAGCAGAGCTTGGCTTCGGGGTTGACAGAGTTTAATCCCAACTCGGCATTGCCCAGTTGGTGACTCTCTGTGTCTCAGTTTCCTCATCTATAAATGGGGATACTGCCTCTCAGGGCTATCCTGCTGTTCTGACACGCTAACGCAGGTGAGGAGCAGTGCTTGCTGTCCGGATGCTTCCTGAGTATCCAGTAAACCAAGGCAATCGTACAAGTATTACAGGAGCTGAGTCACCGCCGGACCTCATCAGGGTTTCCTACTCTGGCCGTTGTATCTAATCAACTGGATGGTAAACGCAGGGTTTGTGATTCTTGTCAAATCCAGTTCTTCCCAGGGCCAGCCCGACCACCAAAACCAAGCATGAAGAAGACTCGGAGGAAGGTGCTCTCCTCCTGGGCAGTGGGTGCTCCAGACAGTAACACTTTGTAGGCCCTGCCCTTGTAGGCTGTGGTCCCTGCCCTCCAGGGGTTCCCAGGCCAGCAGAGACCAAAAGAGAGAACTTTCTGGGGTGTTGGAAATATTTCGTATCTTGATCCGGCTTATGTTTACGCAGGGCTATACATATCCACATGTAAAAACCCCATCCGGCTCCACACTTAAGACTTAGGCCCTTCACTGTGTGTTATGCCTCAATAAAAGTTAATACCTAATAATTGACGATGACTTCAGGAACCAATTGAGTGCTACATGATAGGTAGTGTCCTTTTAGACCCTAATGCCACTGCCCAGTAATTATTGGCCCACGTGACAGGGAGAGCCTTATTGCAAGGGGCTGGAGGCGAGACCGCGCGGCCCGCTGCGGAGGGCGGCCTCGGCTGGCTCCAGACTGCAGGGCAAACCGCCCCCGAGCCGACGTCGGGCCCCGATCGTGCCCAGGACGCAGGCACCGGCCCGGGGGCGGCCCAGCCGAGGTGCGGACGTGACTCCGGCCCCCGCGGCCCCGCGGCCCCTCCCGCGCTCCTGCGGAGAGCCCCGCCCGCGAGAGGAGCCAGCCAATGAGCAGCCGGCCCGGCCCGGGGTCACGTAATCAAGGGCCTCCGTCACCTAAGCTGACCACTTGCCTCCAATGGGCGCGCTGCCCTGCCGCCTCCGAGAGGCCGCGACCTTACGTCCCGCGCCGGCTCTCCAGCGCCCTGCAGCGTTTCCGCAGTGGGCGCTCCACTCCGAATGCCGGTTGGCGCCCCACCAACCAATCGCCGGTGCACCCCGAGCCCGGCAGCCAATGGCCGCCCGCCTCCCCGCGCCGGGCCGCGACGGTTGGCGCTGAGTTCCAGCGGCCCGCGGGAGACGGGGGCGGATTGGCGCAGGCAGCGGCCAATGGGAGACGCGCGCGAGGCGCGGGGCCAATGAGTGCTCCGGAGGCGGGGCGGGCGCCGCGGCGGGCGGCTGTGAGGAGCGGCCGGTGGCTGCGGCGGCGGCCGGTGACGGCGGCGGGCGGCTGGCGGCCATGGCGGAGGCGGAGGCCGGCGGCGACGACGCCCGCTGCGTGCGGCTGAGCGCCGAGCGGGCCCAGGCGCTGCTGGCCGACGTGGACACGCTGCTGTTCGACTGCGACGGCGTGCTGTGGCGCGGCGAGACGGCAGTGCCCGGCGCGCCCGAAGTCCTGAGGGCGCTGCGGGCCCGCGGCAAGCGCCTCGGCTTCATCACCAACAACAGCAGCAAGACCCGCGAGGCCTACGCCGAGAAGCTTCGGCGCCTGGGTTTCGGCGGCCCGGCGGGGCCCGGCGCCGGCCTCGAGGTCTTCGGCACGGCCTACTGCACGGCGCTCTACCTGCGCCAACGCCTGGCCGGCGCGCCGGCGCCCAAGGCCTACGTGCTGGGCAGCCCGGCCCTGGCCGCGGAGCTGGAGGCCGTGGGCGTCGCTAGCGTGGGCGTGGGGCCCGAGCCACTGCAAGGCGACGGCCCGGGCGACTGGCTGCACGCGCCGCTCGAGCCGGACGTGCGCGCGGTGGTGGTGGGCTTCGACCCGCACTTCAGCTACATGAAGCTCACGAAGGCGCTGCGCTACCTGCAGCAGCCCGGCTGCCTGCTCGTGGGCACCAACATGGACAACCGGCTCCCGCTCGAGAATGGCCGCTTCATCGCGGGTCCGTGCGCCCTGGGGGCGGGCGGCTGGGGGCCAGAAGGCGGGCCCCCTCCCCGCTCTGACGCCGGGCGCTCTCTCCTCCTCCCTCTCTGCCCCGCAGGTACCGGCTGTCTAGTCCGAGCCGTGGAGATGGCGGCCCAGCGCCAGGCGGATATCATAGGGAAGCCCAGCCGCTTCATCTTCGACTGCGTGTCCCAGGAGTACGGGATCAACCCGGAGCGCACCGTCATGGTGGGAGACCGCCTGGACACAGATATCCTCTTGGGTGTCACCTGTGGCCTGAAGACCATCCTGACCCTCACTGGAGTCTCCACTCTAGGGGATGTGAAGAGTAATCAGGAAAGTGACTGCATGTCTAAGAAGAAAATGATCCCTGACTTCTATGTTGACAGCATAGCCGACCTTTTGCCCGCCCTGCAAGGTTAAAGATTCAGTGTCTTTAATCTCCAGAATAAAAAAAAAATTGAAAATCAGTTACCCAAATTTATAGGTGGGGCTTGAGCGTCTGCTCAGCGAGGTGGCTTCACAGAGTGTAATTGGAGTTAAGCAAAGGGATTGGTTGTTAACCTTGTAAGTAAACGTTTTGGGGGCGATTTTGTTTACAGATGCTTATATTTTAAGATGCACTTTAAAGCTTGGAGGGCATCGAGGGGGTGGGTTCTGGGCCTTGGGTGTCGTTGGCAAGGGCAGCCTCAGCATCTGCCCCGGAGTTAGGTAACCTGGGGGCCTGCTAACGGGGCTGAGGCAGGTCTAGAATGGTTTGTCGTTTATTTTGCTGGAAAATTCACTCAGGGATCAACTGTCTTGAAGGGCAGAGAGGAGAGGCTGATTATTGTGACTGTTGTGAGAAGCTTGCAGAGACGGAACCAAGGCCCCATCAGTGTGACTGTCCAGTAGCAGAGCCTTCTGCATCCCCATGCCTCACTGCAGGGTGGGAATGGAGGAGGGGGCTGCTCCCAGGTGGTGTCTTCCTGCCCTTGGGGTGTGTGCTTCAGGGTGCTGCACTTGCTACCTTCTCCCTCCCCTACTTCTTTGAAAACCGCTCTGATGTCACACTTGAGTGTCTGTTCCGTTTTAGATACCCAGGGCTGCTGCTGCTCATGCACAGTTGCCCAGTTGTTAAACTCAGCCAGCTAAACCTCAGCACTGTCAAGTTTAAACCCAGGTGACTTGGACTGAGTGTGGTGTTGGCTAAGTGGCCAAGAGGGCATGGATGCCTTCACCGAACTCTGGGCTGCTGTGCAGGGAGCTCCAAGCAGTGTTGGTACCAAAAATTGCTTTTTTAACTTTTGAACAACTTTGTCAAGTGGTGGAATTGAATTTTAAGTGTGTTGATTAATAGCTGTGCTCTGTCTCATAGGGAAAATCCCACTGAAGAAGCCTCCGTGGCCTGCAGCCAGCAGCAGGGCTAAAAGCACTTGTTGGCCAAGGAATGCCTGTTGCCCAGGGCTCTGGGTGGGGGAGGAATGAGATGTCCCAAGAACAGGAAGTCCTTTTATGAACCAGTCTCTTCCTGTCCTCCCGTACCCCCGGTTGGGGCAAGGCGAGGATTAGATGCCGAGTGGCCCTTGGGGCCACCCACCTTGGCCCTGAATTCCTGTGTAGGTGGCCGGCAGCAGTACTGGCTGGGGCCATCAGCTAGCCCAGGGTTCTTGGCAGGGGCTCTGCCCTTTTCTGCCTGTTCCCTGAGTCCGCAGACCTTTAACAGGCCTGACGGGCAGACTCAGCAGCACTTGCAGGGCAGAGCCTGGGAAGCTGTTCCTTTTGGCTGACTCCTTCCCGGCGCCTTGCCCTGCACCCAGTGGCTTCTCCCAGCCCCATGGTCACAGCACTCCTTCACTTGTTCACGGAGCGTTCTCAGAGCAATAAAGGGTGTCCTGAGCCTTCAGTTCCTCCCAGGCCTGGGGGACCCGCAGTTTGGACTGTGCCACAGGGCAACATGAGGGCAGCCGCGCTTGTGAGGTTGGTGGTGCTGACGTTGGCTCTGCGAGGTCGGCTCAAGGTAGGTCTGGATATTGAGCAGGCCTGTCAGGGCGTTGTCACCCACACCAGGAGCACGTGGCAGGTGCGGCAGTCAGCGACACTTCCCTCTTCAGCCCACCACCCAGGAGTCTGTGTGTGCCCTGTCTCCCGCCCACAAGGGCCATTGCACTGTGTGACCCTGAATGCACATTAAACTCTTAAACCTACAATGACTCAGGCATTCCTTGCTCTTGTCTTGCACTAGCACTGCACTGAGGTGGCAGCTGTCTAGCTGCAGGTGGGAGCAGGGAGGGATAAAAGTGGAAGGCTGGACTGGGATTCCAGTTCCAGAGTTGGAATGCCGTCCACCCCATTTCACACCCATTACAGAGGAACAGGTTCCAAAGAATCAGGAAAAGCAAGATAAAATGGAAAGCAGAGAGGGAAAGGGCCACGGGGTGAAGCTGGTGGAGGCAGGCATGCCCACGGTGGGCTGCCGTGCAGCAGCTGGATGGCCAGAGGCGCAGGGCAGTGAGTGGAGCTGAGTTAGAAACTGCCCTGGGCGGGACACGAAGGCTGTCCTAACGGTCCTGGTGTGTGGTCCAGCCTCTCAGAGCCTGCTGTCGGCACGTGCTCTGCATGGCGCCCGTCTTGTGTTGGTGAGGGCAGGGGAGTGGCTAGGGATACACAGGCCCACACCGCCTGTTCACTGAACAGGCATTTATTGACAGCTTGCTGTGTGCCAGGGCCTCTGTCCAGCCCTGGTAGTCTAGAGGTAACCTGAGAGACTTAGACACCTCTTCAGGAAAAACTAAATCTGCCCCAACCAGACTTATCAAGTTGCCCTGCCCAGGCCGGGGCTGCCCTCCAGTCAGCAGGCTGGACTTGATTTCCACGTGGCTGTATCCTATACCCTCCCAAACCCCATGCTCTGCAGTCTGCACAGGCCAGGTGTCTGGAGAGGCAGGCCTGGTGACAGGCACCCCTAGATGGGAGGAGGGATTGTCCTGGCTCTGACCTGGACATCAGATCCGGAGCTGGGCCGGAGGTGTGGTGGGTCAGGAGGGGAGGGGTCCAGTTGTTTGGCTCATCAGAGGCGTCCTGAGGTTTCCCGGGCGAGGCTGCAGACAAGGGGCTGCAGACAATCGGCGCATTGTCAGCAGGGGCTGCAGCATGGAGCACCGGAGCTGCTGCACCGAGAGCCCCGGGCCCAGGCCCGCGGCGGTGAGTGCCTCCCACGCTTCTGGGGCAAGGACCCAGGGGATGCCCCAGGCAGGGCAGGGGACAGAAACGCCCACCCTACCTCTGCCCCTTCCTTCCCTGAGCAAGCCTGCTCCCTGGTGTCTAACCCCAATGACCACTGACCCCAACGTGCCCCCAGGTGAAGATCAAGCCCTGCCACGGAGGCTGGAGAGCCGCTGGCCTGCTGCTGCTGCTGCTGGCACTGGCCACTGTGGGGGCCGTGGCCGGGGGGCTCCTTGGCTTCGCTCAGGGCCTTCCTAAGGTGAGCCCCTCCTCGGGACTAGGGGAAGGGGCAAGGGAGGCCAGCACATCCCAGCCCTCCAGAGAGCCAGGGCTGGGGGCAGAGAACCTGCACAAGGGATGTCGGAAACCCTACAGCCCAGCGCTGAGGGGTGTGTTGGGGGCTGCCCAGCTGAACTCCAACTTCCCACTCCCAGCCATTGCTGCAGATGCTGCGACTGACCCTCGCAAGCCCCCAGGTACCCCAGTCCAACCAAACCATCCTGGTGGACATGGCCCAGAACTCGGCAACCATTACAGTGACTCCACCTCAGAGCAACCGCAGCTGGGTGGTGCTGTTCGACGGGCAGAGCGTGAGTGGGTAGGGAGGGGTCACCGCCGCAGGTGTCTGGGGTGGCCCTGCCTCACGCCCCTGCCTCCCCAGGGCTGCATCTGTTACCGCCCCGAGGAGCACCAGGCCTGCTTCCTCCGCCTGATGGAGGACCGGGATCGGGAGACCCTGCAGCTGCTGGTGAACACCTCGAGGGTGAGCAGCCCCCGCTGGGCTCAGCCCAGGGCCAGGGGCCAGACAAAGGGTCCTGTGTGCAGACTGGGCCAGGGCAGGCTGGGGCTCTGGTTTCAGGGGAACAGAAAGCTCTATCTTCCCTTAGCTGGAGCTGTTGACAACAGCTGAAGGTGGGACCGTCAGGGTGGGGGCAGGGATGCATGGGCCCACCAGCCAGAGGCAGGGGAGGTGTCCCCATCCCCAGCCCACCAGAGCCTTCTCTGCAGGCCCAAGGGTCCCGCACCCCCAGCCAGGACACCCACTATGCCCAGGAGCTGTTGGCAGTGCAAGGGAGCCATGAGGTGGACCCTGCCCAGGTGGGGGCTTTGGTGCAGCACCTTTGTGCAAAGACCCCCATCTACTGGGCCCGTCGAGCAGAGGGTGAGTCAGGGCAGCTGTGTGGGGAGGCTCCTCAGGACAGTCTGGGGGGCTTGGGGGAGAAGCCCTTCGGGAATTCATGGAGCCCCCTCCCCCCAGGGCCCCAGAGGCAGCGGTTGATCTATCTCTGCATTGACATCTGCTTCCCAAGCAACATCTGCGTGTCAGTCTGCTTTTATTACCTCCCAGACTAAGCCCCCTGGCCTGGGCCAGCCCAGCCCAGCCCCTGTCCCCAGTCTAGTGGGCTGGCTGGGTCACCAGCACCATGGAGGACAGCTGCTGCAGGGACTAATAAACCCTTCCACCTGGCTGTGGTGGTGTCTCTGTGGCCTCCGGACCTGACATGGGCGGGGCGGGGAGGAGAGGGGAAAGCACTGGCTTGGGGGAGCAGCAGCCTCAGAACCCACTCGGCAGTTCCAGGCCCAGGGGATCCAGACTCTCTGAGAGGAGTGCAGCCCATCCCAGCCCAGTCTCGTGCAGCCTGGCTCAGGCCACCTCCTGGACCCTGTCACATCCAGATAAGCAACTGGGGGCTGAGACAGCCCAGGGCAGAACAGCCTGCAAGTCTGGGCTGGCCCAGGGGAGCCAGGGGAACCAGTCAGGTCTAGTGAGCCTGGGCTGGCCGAGGCTAGCCCATGGGGTTTCACTCTGACCTGGTGCTACATAGGTACATCCAGCAGGTGCCACCTGCACCAGGCAGTGCCAGCTGTCAGCTGCCTGCAGTCCTGAGGGGCACAGGCTAGCCCAGCACGCTGTCGTTGAAGGCCAAGCAGACGACAGCCTTCTGGTGGCCTCCATACTCCCTCTTGATCTCGCCAGTCTCCACGCACCAGAGCCGGGCCAGGTTGTCCGAGGAGGCTGAAGGGAGGGCCAGGCAGCAGCTCAGGGCGCAAGCCAGGCCGGGCTGGGCCGCCTGAGGCGGAGGAGGAGCAGCAGCCGTGGCAGGCTGGCCCCGGAGGCCTGAGCAGGGTGGGCAGGGGTGGGGGAGGTGGGAGGGTTGGGCTTACCAGTGACGATGTACTGGGAGTCCCCTGAGAAGGCGCAGCCCCACATCCAGCCCCGGGATGACTCCCCAGGGTTACCGCTCCTGATGCTCAGCTCTGTCATCAGGGAGAAGTTGGATGTCCTCCAAATCTTGCACGTCTGGTCGGCTGAGCAGGTGGCAAGGAGCCTGGGGGCAAGTGTGGGGCGTCAAGCAATAGCCTCCCACCCTGCACCCCCGTGCCACGCACCAGGTAGGCCCCGACCCATCAAGCCCCCAGCCCCAGGCAGGACCCCTCCTAGGCCACCAGGCCCTGACGCACGTGGAGTCCGGGCTGAAGCGGCACTGCAGGGCGTAGCGTGTGTGGGCAGGGATCTTGGTCTTGGGGATAAGCTGAGTCACCTCGTCACCAATGCCCCCAGTCAGATTCCAGACATAGCAGTTTCCCTACAGGGTAGGAGGCAGTCACAGGGAGCCTGGCCTTGGCCTGAGACTCAGGGAAGGATGCCCTGGGGGGCTCCAACACTGGGGGCTGACCGTGCTCAGGGGCACACAGGCGGGCACCTCTGGTCCCACCTGTAGGAGGCACCTGGGAGGCCTGGCCCCAGTCTAGGGCCACATCAGCCAGCCAAGCGCAGGAGGCCACATCTAGCCAAGGACTTGCATATGCCCTCCTGGAGGATGTTGCTGGCCAACAAGAATGTGAAAAAGGATGGGGCAAGGGCACCCAAGAGAGGGGAGAGCACAGATGGAGACTGGAGGGGGGAAGTCTGGGGACATGGGGGGTGGTGATGCACTGGGATCACAACGAAGTTAATGGGAGAAGATGAAGCTGGAGAGGGGAGCAGGGGCCAAACCACAGCATCCCACAGCCGTGGTCAGGAGCCGGCCATCTCGGGTCCCCCAGGAGAAGCAGTCTAGCCAGTGTTGCTGAAGGACACTCCGGCGGCCAAGGGAGAATGGATCAGGGGCCAGGAGAGATCAAAGAGGAGGAAGGGAGGCTACAGAGAGAGTGTGTCTGCTGTCAGGGGGAGACAAGGGTGACCTGGACCAGGGGGCAACAGGGAGAAAAGAGGGAAGTGGACAGACTTGAGAGAGACTCTGGAGACTGAAGTGACCACCACCTGCTGTGTGAGCTAAGGCAGGGTGCAGGGTGGCATCAGCAGTGACACCGAGGCTCTTTGGTGGCTGCGTGGGTGTTGGAGCCCAGGAGGGGGAAAAGCAGGCTTGTGGGGGGGAGGGAGGGGCCCAAGGGAATAAGCCCATCTACAGGGGCTAAGGGGCTGCGTGCTGACCTGCACCCACCACAGGGACTCACGGTGCTATTGACTGCTGCCATGTAGCTGGCATCGGGGTCGATGTGGGCAGACGTGATAGAGACCTCAGGCTCAGGGATCAGCTGCTCGTTGTGGTCTGTTTTCAAGTCCCAGATGTGGATAGCTCCACTTTGGTCACCCACGATGAGCTCTGCCTGGGGTGCAGGGGAGGTGAGGCAGGCACGACCCCTGCCCTCCAGAGGCCCAGGGTGCCGGCCTCGAAAGTACCCCTCACCTGGTTGGGGTGCAGGCACACACAGTTAATGGGCGCGTTCACCTGGAAGATCCGCTGACACTGCAGGTTCCGGGACCTGCAGGGTGGGGGTGAGGGTGGGAGCACACACCATCTGTGGCAGGTGCTGTTGCTGCCCCACCCGGATGACCTCTCCCTGGTGGATTATCCTTGTCCCTCTGCTGATGAGAAATGCCTTGCAGAAAGCACCTGGGAGCTTCCGCCCTCCCCTCCAGGGGCCAGCCTGAAGCCAGTGACTGACTGAAGGGGAGGAAAAGGCTGGCCCCTGGCCTGGAGGCAGGACTAGCTCTTTGAAGCAAGTCACTCTGTCCTGCTTTCCTCACTTCCCGCAATAAATCACCCACACAAAGCTCCCTGTCTCAGCCTCTGCTTGGAGAGAACCTGACTAGACACAGCCTTCCGGCCTGGCCCACCCCCACCGCCAGGCAGCAGGCCCCTCCTGCCCAGCACCCCACACCTGAGGTCCCAGATCCTGGCCGTGCAGTCCTCCCCACCCGTGTACATCCAGCGGCCATCCTCGTGGAAGCCCACAGACGCAATGTTTTTGTTGACGCCGTCGTAGCTGATGATGGGGTTGGGGTTATTGGAGTTGAGATCATACATGCGGATGTGCTGGTAACCTAGGGGGACAGGCTGAATTGAAGCTTGGCTGTGCCCAGGTGGGCCCACCAGAGGTCGGGGTCAGAGGTCAAGGGTCACGGGTACCTGCAGCAGCAATCATGCTGCGGTCTGGCGTGATCTCCAACGCATTCACCTGCTGGGTCTGTTAAGGAGGATGGCGGGGAAAGGAGGCCCTCAGGGCCTCCGAGATCTGGCCCAAGCGGCTGCACCCTTCCCACGCTGTTATCTCCACCCGGCGTCCTGCCAGCACCACCCTGCCCGCCCGTTGGGTGGAGGATACGGAGTCCTGGTGCTGCACGGTGCGGGTGCAGATCCCGCTGTGGGCCTGCCAGAACCGCACGGTGTGGTCATAGCCCGCAGTGGCCAAAATGACCGGGTCACTGCCCACGGTGCCTGGCGAGGTGTTCATGGTGTGGCTGTTAAGGAGACTGAGGCTGCACAGGGCCCGTGATCGGACCGGCAGGGGTCACAGGTCAGAGCGTCTGCAGAGGAGACAGGGGAAGCAGAGACACCTTCTAGGTACTAAGTGGATTACAGATCGGCTAGGTGCTGACAGATGACTGTTATGTGCATTTAGAGACGAGGAAACAGCGCTGATAGGTTCAGGGACACGCGTGACAACCCGCGAGGGGCAGCTTCGGGCTCTGGCGCGCGCTCGGTTCCCCGCCTCCCCCACCCCCCCGCGGCCGGCAGGGGGCGGTCGCGCCCGGGCCCACTCTGCCGCAGGGGCGGGCCGCGCGTGCGCAGGGCGGCGGGCGGGCCGGGGGACGGCCGAGCGCTGCGGCTGCGCATGCGTAGCAGGCCGGCGACGGGCCCTGGTTGGGGGCGCTGTCTGGTCGGACCCCCGAGCTCTTCTGTGCTCCGCCGACCGCCCTGGCTCCGTCCTGCCGGCCAGCCTGTCCCGGCCGCGCTCCCCCCGCCGGCCAGCAGCTGCTTCCCGACCCTCGCCCCGCGGCCTCCATACCTTACAGGCGGCTCCGCGCTGTGCCGTGGCCCAGGCCGGCGAGGGGAGCCGGAGCGAGTCGATGATAGAAGCCGAGGCCGAGCATAGAGTTATCGATGGGCCTCTAGGGCGAGACCATGTGCGGGCGGGGGTGAGTGGGACGAGACCAAAGTTCTGGAACTGGGGGCTCCTGAACCTGGAGGCCGCTGCGGAGTGGGCGAAGGCAGCGGCTTTGTCCCCAGCCTTCTCCCCACTCGGCACCACCCCTTCTGACACGGCTGCCCATTTTCCAGGCTTGAACCCCCAGGCGGGGTGGCGCGGTCCCCACACCCTGCCGACCTCCTACTCCACCGGCTAGGGTTGACAGGTCAAGTACAGGACTGGAGTTTCAGATAAGCAATGAATAATTTTTTTAGTGTATCTCCCAAACATTGCGTGGGACATACTTTTACTAGAAAAGTTACTTGCTTATCCTGTAGTTTTATTTGCTGTATCTGTCACCCCAATGCCAGGGCCTGTCTAGCCCCAGTCAGACCCTGGGGACACCCCACTCAGCCCAGGAACCCCTCAGAACCACAGACATTGCGCACTTCCATAGGCGGTCTTACCCCTGAGATGGGCTCTCCCACGGTTTCTTCCCACTGCGCTTATAATCAGGCCTGCACCCCCTCCTTTCCTCCCGCCACACCAAGTCCCTTGCCACCCACCCGGGCCCTGGGTCCCAGGAACCCTCCTTCCTCTTTCCTGCCTCGTAGCCTTTAAACACCACAAAACAATCCCAAACTCTCTCCTTGGAAGAGCCGTCCTCACTGCCTTGCTAGCTCCCTTCCTCACTGCCCACTCATTCCTCAAGCCCTTCGATCTGCCTTTTACCCCCAGCTCTCCAATGAAAACCTTTCAAGGTCACTGGCAATCTCACTTTGCTAAACCCAGTGGATACTTTTCCTCCCACATCTTGACACGTCTGTGCAGTGGTTGACAGCACCACGCCTTAAAATCTCCCATCTCCTACCCTCTTGCCTGGCACTGGATCTCTTGTCCTGCCAGCCCTCCAGAGACCTCTCTCTGCACCCCATGCTAGACCTGGGGGCTGGGGACCAACAGCTCCATGGCTTCCAATAGCCTCCCTGCTCTGGGGCCTTTCCACCCTGTCTCCAGCTTGGGTAGTTTCCAGAGCCTTCGCTTTTGAAGTACATCCACCTCCTTATTATTGTCCCTTGAATGCCCCACCAACACCACCACCTTCCACGGCCAAGACATGTCATCACTGACTGCTTCCCCTTCTGTGTGCTGTGTACCCTCTTGTGTTACAGCTGGGCCAGATGTGGACGCACCCTTCCCTCACCGTTCCTTTCCCATCAGCCAGGATTCTACCTCTGGCCTGCCTGCCTGCCTGTCCTTTTCTTTCCAGGGCCCTGGCTCTGGGCTCCCACTCCCAAAACAGTCTCCTCACTTGCCCCACCCACTTACTTTTGCCCCCTCCAGGCTGTCCTCTGAATTACAGAATGGTCTTTTAGAAAAACCTAGGTCTGGGCTGCATGCAATGTCTCATGCCTATAATCCTAGCACTTTGGGAGGCCAAGGAGGGAGGATCACTTGAGCCCAGGAGTTCAAGGCTTCAGTGAGCTGCGATCACGCCACCACACTCTAGCCCAGGCAATAGAACAAAAACCTAAGTCTGATCTTATCACCCCATTAGAAGCCTTCAAGGGTCTCCATCACCCTCCAGACTCCTGGGTCAGGCCCCTGCTGGAGCTGTGGCTTCCTCTGTCTCTCCTTGAGTCATGTGTTCCAGCCAGAGGAGACACATCCTCCTCTTTGAGTCCTTGCCTGTGCCTGAGATGCTTTTCCCTCTACTCCTTTCCCTGCCAAACTCTTGGTTTTCAGCACCTTTAATAGCTTTTTTTTTTTTCTTTTCTTTTCTTTCCTTTTTTTTTTTTTTTGGTAGAGACATCTTGCTGTGTTGCCCAGGCTGGTCTCAAACTCCTGGGCTCAAGCAAACCTCCCACTTCAGCCTCCCGGGTAGCTGGGACTACAAGTAATAGCATTTTGAGGTCTTATTCTGTGTGGGATTTTGTGCTAGGTGTTTTTGTTTTAATTGAGATGAAATTCATATAACATAAAATTAACCATTTAAAGTGAACAATTCAGTGGCGCTTAGTACACTCACAGTGTGTGCACCCACGACCTCTATCTGGTTCCAGAACGTTTTCATCAACCCAAAAGGCACTCCCCATCTTCCCTTCCCCGGCCCAACCCCTGGCAACCACTAATCTGCCTTCTGTCTCTACAGATTTGCCTATTCTGGGCACTTTGTATAAATTAAATCATACAATGCATGGCCTTTTTCATCTGGCTTGTTTCACTCAGCATAATGTTTTTGAGTGTTTCATTCCTTTTTGTAGCTAAATAATATTCTTCTGTGCAGGTAAACCACATCTGATTCATCCATTCATCCTTCCATGGATATTTCTTTTTTCTTCCTTTTTGGCTATTGCGACTAATGCTGCCAAGAACACTCAGTGCCAGCATCTGAGCATGTGTTTTCATTTCTCTTGGGCATATACTAGGAGTGGAATTGCTGGGTCACATGGCAACTCCGTGTTCAACTTTTGCAGGAACCGCCAAACGGGGATGAGCATTTTACCTACATTATGCATTGAGGCCTTACAAGGACTCTGCTGAGGAAGAACCACCCTCATTTTAGAGACGAGGAAACGGAGGCTCAAAGACGTAGAACCGTGTATCCAAGAGCATACGACTGGAAGATGGTAGGACCCAGGTTTTGCCCAGCTCTAGGCCAGGCCCCGTCCTGTGGGCTCAACTCTCTCCTGATCTTTCCCCCTCTGGCCAGGGGGATTCCTCCCTGGGCAGCCCTGGAAACTCACATGTCCTCTTCATCTTCCTCTCGAAGTGGACAGCAGATCCCTGAGGTTGGCCCCATGCCTGGCTCAGAGGCAGCTTGAGGAATAGCAGATGGATACATGGGCTTGCAAGGCTGGGAGAGGAGCCCCGAGAACACCAGCCTTTGCAGGCTGGAGACCACTAAACCCGTGAGGGAACCTAACAGCAGGAGAGAAGGGTGGGCTGAGGCAGGCTTGGCCAGGTGTATAGGCTCCCACCTGTCCCCAGCACCCTGAGCTGCTTGCCTTTTCTGTGGGGCCTCTGGATGGAGGCTGAGGGCAGGGGAACAGCTCTTGGGAGGCTGCAGGTGTCCCAGGCCTCAGGGTGCTGATGCACTGGGCAAGGCCCCCATCCTCCTAAGTAGCTCCAGCATCTCTGCTGGGCAGGAGCGTGTGGTTTCTGATCCTCTGCAATGTACCAGGCACTAGCTAAGTGCTGTACAGAGGTGGCACCCACAGGAATGACAGAAACCATGGCAGCTAACATAGGATTCGTGCTTCCAGCACCCCATGGGGAGGGCACGTTCATCATCCCCATTTTACGCATAAAGGGCCAGGCACCAGGGCCTTGGGGGGGGTTGGGAGGGACACTCAACAGCACCTGAGCAGCCGCACAGCTGGTGGGCAGAGGAGGGGGCTGCGGCTGGCCAGCCAACGCCGTGCATCTGGGAAGGAGGCCAGCCCGGGCTGCAGTGAAGCTGCCGCCAGCTCCACTCCAGGCTGAGCCTAGGCAATTCTGCTGGCTCAGCGGCACCCCCCACTCCCCACCCCCACCCTGACTTCCTGGAGGGTTGCCCGAGTCCCACGCCTCTGCATCTTCATCCCCCAGCCAGAGCGGCTGCCTACTGGGCCGCCCTAGTCCCCAGGCTGGGGGGTCCTCCCCAGGCAGATGCACATCTCTGTTTTCATGCAGACTTTCCCATCAGCCCTGGGCTGTAGGCAGAGCTGCTGGCCCATTTAACAGATGAGGCAGTTGAGTGTTAGGAACTTGTCCAAGGTCACTGGTTGGCAGTATTGGATCTGGGGCTTCCTGACTTTTTCTGGGCATTAGCCTAACCTAGAAGGGGAAGACTCTGGCCTCCTTCTGCCACACTCCACCCCTCGGGGCAGGAACCTCTGGGGCCATGACCAGGAGCCTTCCTGGAGCCTAAGTGCTTCTAGATCACACTCTGAGTACATGCCTGGGACCCCAGAATTCCCTGCCCAAAGGGCCCCAGGCCCACTCCCAGAATCTGTGCAGCCCTCTTCCCGGGTCTGTCCTCCTGAAGGTGGGCCACACGGTGGGGTGCCCACCCCTAGGTCTGAGAACTAAGAGGTGCCTGTTGTGGGGTGTGGATGATGCTGGAGCTAGGCAGAGAACATGTGGGCAGCTGCAGGCAAGGGCCAGTTTATTATCCAAAGGAATCCAAGAATTCTAAATTTGAACTTGGAGTTTCAGGTCACGATGAAGGTATATTTGTCAAGGTAGGAGGATAGGACATGTTTTATTTCACAGGTTATTGGCATGATTTATAACATTTAAGTATTCAGGCTGGGTGCAGTGGTTCACGCCTGTAATGCCAGCACTTTAGGAGGCACAGGTAGGAGGACTGGATTTTTGGAACCAGCCTGGGCAACATGGGAAGACTCCATCCCTACAAAAAAGAAAAACACCACCAAATTAATTAGCCAGGTGTGATGGTGCGCACCTGTAACCCAAGCCACTCGGGAGGCTGAGGCAGGAGGTCGCTTGAGCCCAGGAGTTGGAGATTGCAGTGAGCTGTGATCCCACCATGTGCACCAGCCTGGATGACAGAGAGAAAGAGACCCTGTCTCTTAAAAAAAAAAAAAAAATCAAACATTCAGTGTGGCCAGGCGCGGTGGCTCACGCCTGTAGTCCTAGCACTCTGGGAGGCCGAGGGGGGCGGATCGTTTGAGCTCAGGAGTTCAAGACCAGCCTGAGCAAGAGCGAGACCCTGTGCCTACTAAAAATAGAAAGAAATGATCTGGACAGCTAAAAATATATAGAAAAAATTAGCCGGGCATGGTGGCACATGCCTGTAGTCCCAGCTACTTGGGAGGCTGAGGCAGGAGGATCACTTGAAACCGGGAGTTTGAGGTTGCTGTGAGCTAGGCTGACGCCACGGCACTCTAGCCTGGCAACAGAGTGAGACTCTGTCTCAAAAAAAAAAAAAAAAAATTCAGTGTGTGGGCCTCTGTATTCTTGCTCCAGGCCCTGCAAATGTTAGACACAAGTCAGCATAGTTTACCTTGACAAGCCCAAAACGTAAATAAGAGTAATGATGGTAGCTGTCTTCTTATTTTTATTTTTTTGTAGTTCCTCCTGTATGCTAGTCACACTGCCAGACTCTGTGGATACAAAGATGCCAAGCACCCAGGCAGAGAAACCTGAGAATATCACAGTATCTACAGCAGCCATTTATTGAGCACGTACTAAGTCCTGCTGCGAAGTGCTTTGGGGGACACATACTCGGAAAGACAAAGTGACCAGCTCATGATCACGAAATTGATAAGAGGATGAACTGGGACAAGCCCAGAGGCCAGCATGGCTTCAAAGTCCAGACTCATGACCTCGAGACTCTGGGACATCAGATGATCCACTTGGCTTCTCTGAGCCTCAGTTTCTTCATCTTTAAAATGAGGACAGTAAGTCCAACCTCATCTATAAAGTGACCAGCACAGTGCCTGGCCTGAGCAGGTACCCAGGAATCGGTCACTGTAAGGGTTGGGAGGGCCCTTGCATTTAGGGACCCCGCCCTGGGAGCCCAGCACATGCTCCCTAACCTCATGGGAGACCCCACAAAGGGAATGGCCAGCTGCCCTTGTGATCCTGGGACCCCTGTGGCTACGCTTCCCCTTCCCCACCTCCCAGACCTGCTTGATGGTTGGTGCCACAGGGAGCAGGGGTCAGGCCACCCATCATGTGTGCCGCCCTCACCAAATTCTCCCAAAAGCCTTGACCCTCTCTGCAAATGAGGAAACAGAGCCCGGGCCAGGACTCAGACCCCAACTGGTCTGTCTCCAGAATGCTACAGGCCTGGAGTGTCCCAGTCCTTCAGGCAGGAGGTCAGAGGATGACACACAGGCAGGTGACACACAGGCAGGAGGTCAGGAGGTCAGAGGGTAGGGAGTGGGGTAGGGTCAGCATCTGTCAGCCAAAACTGACCTGCCTGGGGCCCCAGAACCCGCCGGTGGAGGCTGGAGAGAAAGCAGGGTGGGCGCTGGCTTGGGGTGGGTAGTGCTGGGGTGGGGGGAGCGGAGGCCCCTCCGGTGGTGGATGTGGGAGCTGCCCTGGGGCTGGGTCCACACCGAGGCTGGGGGAAGCTGTCCCCGCATTATTTGTGGAGAGGAGCCAGCGGCTGCAGGGAAGGAGGTGAAGTGGGGGGAGGGAGTGCGGGTTCCCTGACACCGAATTCATTACTGGGAGATTCCTCTTCACAGCCCCTCCACACCTCCCACGGGAACCACGGCCACTGGCGCCCGGGTCTCTCCGTGCCGGCCCCCGCCCGCCCCCTGCCTCGGTAATCCCTCCCCGCTTGGGTCCCGCAGCCTCTGGAAGGCTCTTCGGGCTCAGCCTCGCGCTGCCGCCGCGTCCAGCCCCGGCGGGCGCCGGGCGGTCCTGTCCGCAGAGGCCGGGCCGAGCCGCGCGGCCCGCACGTGGGGAGGGGGCGTCTCCGGGGAGGGCCCGGTGCGGGGGCGGAGCCACGGAGCCGGGCGCGCGGCCGGCGCGGGCTGACGGAGGTCAGCGGCCGCGGGGACCCAGGCGTCCGGGAGGCGGCGCCAGGTGCCGCGCCCCCGCCCCGCGCCCGCCGCCGCCGGCCCCCGCCCCCGGGCCGCCCCCCGCCCGTGACGCGCTCCCCGCCCCCTCCGCGCCGGGAGCCGGAGCCCGAGCCGGAGCCCGAGGAGGGCGAAGGGGCGGCGGGCGGCCGAGCAGGCGGCGGGACAGGGAGGGGATGCGGCCGGGGCCGCGGGGCTGCCGCGTCTGAGCCGCGCGAGCGCACGGAGCGCAGCCGCGTCGCTGCGGCCCGGCCGCGCCATGGGGAAGGAGCAGGAGCTGGTGCAGGCGGTGAAGGCGGAGGACGTGGGGACCGCGCAGAGGCTGCTGCAGAGGCCGCGGCCCGGGAAGGCCAGTGAGTGCGGGGGGCGCGCTCGGGGCCCACCTCTCGCGCCGAGCCCCCCACCCCTCCGGGCGCAGGGCAAGGAAGGATGCTGCCGGGTCCCCGGGGGCGGGGCGGGGCCAGCAGCGCCGAGACCCTCGGTCAGCGCCCCCCATGCCCCCAGCACGGGAGGAGGGGCTGCCCCGAGCGCCCGGCCGTCACCCCAGCCCCTGGCGGGGTCCTGACGGCGTCCTGACGGCACCCACCTCCCCGGCCACAGGCGTTCGCATCCCTCCTTTCCTGCCTCCGTCCCCTCCCTTCCCAGGCTGCGGGCTGACAGCTGGAGGTCTCTGATGGGCCTTTAAAGGGCGAGGCGGATGCCCCACACACACACACCGTGGAGAGAGGGAGGGGCCATGGCGGCAAGGGGTGACTAGGGCCCTGACAGTGCCTGCTCCCCTCCCCGCCGCATGTTTAATAACAGGCTTCGCAGGGAAGGGGGACAAGACCACGCTGGGGGTGTGGCTGCCCCCCCACCCCCCTCATGGCTGATGGGGGGCCATTTACTCCTAGAGCAGAGGCCCAAGGTCGCCCAGGCAGGGGCAGCCCTGGGCAAGGCTGTGGGCCCACTTCTCTGGCAGGCTCCAACTGACCCTGGTCCCTTGGGCTTTTCTGCTGGTAAAGGGGGCTGTGAGGGAGGGGCCCCACTGGCCATCCCAAGCTTGCTGTGGGGGCCCCAGGGAAGGGCTAGGAGCTTGGAGCCCTGATCCCAGCACTCATCCCAGCTCAGCCAGAACCTCCCTGGGGGCCGAGGGAGATGGATGGATGGGCGTGTGGACCAGCCGTGTGTGTGTGCGGCTGCGCACGTATGACCGTGTCAGTGTGTCAGGGCACCTGTGCGGGCACGGGCAGGGCTCTGCAGGTCAGCACGTGGGGTCTGGGCACCCTCACTCCCCACCCCACCCCCACAGACTGTAGCCAGAAGGCCCCTCCCCTTTCTCCACTGCGCTGCTGGGCACTGGGACCAGCTCCTGGGGAGGGCAGGAGGACCCCCGCCCCTAGCACCCTGCCTAGCCAGCGCCTGTCCACTCTGTGCAGCAAGAGAGAGGGACACTGGTGCCTTGCAGGCGGGCAGGCTGGCCCTGGGCTGGCTCCGACCCTTAGGGTTCAGAAAGGGAGGGCTTCCAGGCAGAGGCGCCTCATCAGAGAGAGACAGAGGCATGGTAAAGGTTTCCACCTAGTGGTCCTGTGACCTTGGGTACGGACAGCTTGGCTCTCTGGGCCTCAGTCTCCCCATCTGTGGGATGGGACGTTTGCCTCGCAGCAGAGTTGTGAGGACAGCGAGAGGGTGCACGTGAGGCTCCGGTACTTAGTAAGTTCTCAGTAAGTGACAACTACGGCTGCTCCCCTAGATGGCCCAGGCCCGGAACTAGGGAAGTAGAGACCTCAGATTTGGGGGTCCCTCCTCCCTTCTATTCAGGCCATTTGGGGGCCATGGGGGCCTTTACCTCTGCCTGGATCTCTGCTTCTGCCTGTCTGGCCTCTGGGGCAGGGGAGACACCTGCCCTGGCCCCCGTGTCTGTACTCTCTGACTCACAGGGGCGGGTGCAATAAATCAGATGGAGAAATCCCTCCATGAATTAGCTCCGTCGTCATGGCAACGCTGGCCTGCTTTGGAGTAAGATGTATTTTGATTCAGCAAAGTACAGCTGGAGTTTGGGCCACGAGGTGGGGGGTGTCCAGCAGTGTCCTCTAGGCCTCTGAGCCCAGAGGTGTTCCTGTGACCCTTGCTTTCATGGTCCCCTCCTGGTGCCTGGCCTCTTCCCTCCTCCCACCACTCTAGTGTCACCCCAGGCTCTGTCACCCAGCCTTGAAGGGAGCCTCCCCTGTGTGCACATGCACGCTTAGCAGTTGTCCTTGAGGGAAGAAGAGACTCTGCTCTGGAGGGAAAATGCTGGGGCAGGGGTGGCCTCCTGCTGGCGGGGAGGGCCTGGTGTCCCCTTCCAGGAGGCCTGAGGACGCCCTGGAGAAATTCCCTGCACACTGAGGGCTGGCACCTGCCACCCTCTCACCTTGGCCCACTAAGTTCCTTGCAGCCTGGAGTTTGGACCTGACCCCAAACGTGGGGCTGGTGTCAGGGAGCAGGGAAGGGCTGGGTAATAGGCAGGGGGCGCTCAGCTCTGTGTGCTCCTACTCACATGGAACCCATGGGGCTTAGTGACCTCGCAGGGAGGGAAAGGTGGCTTCTGGGAGAGGCTCCTAGACCTCCAGCCTGGTCCCCACCTGCCGGCCTCCACCCCTGCTCATCCAGGGCACCTGCCTCAGAGGGGGCAGCCTCTCCAGCCCCAGGCCCGCTTCAGTTCTGGGACCTTCCTGGCCACCCAGTGTCCCTCACAGGAATTGCGGGAGGGTGTCCCCATCCAATTTCAGCTACTTTCTTCTTTGAGGAGACCCGGGGCAGAAAGAGGGATGAGGTGACTTGGTGAGGTGCTGCCCCTCCTCATGGAGGTGGTCCCCTTCCTGATGGAGACTCCCCATCCCCCACAGGTGTCACTTCCTGTTCCTTGACCTCCTGCCCCCCTGAAATCTCAGCCCCTGCAGGTGTGGCTGAGTGAGCAGGTGGGCCTGGCTGCGGGTCCCACTGTGTGGGGAAGAGAGGGCCTGGCCTGGCCTGTCTTAGGGCAGATGCCAGGATTGGCTACACTGGAGCTGGGAAGGGTGGGGGTGCCATGTTTCTGGGGGGAACATCCCAAGTGTAGCCCTGGGGGAGAGAGGCAGTGATGTCTGCACTCCCTTCCGCTAATGGCAAGGGACAGGGACCGTGTGGGCCCAGCTACGTAATTCACAGGGTTCCATGCAGAAGGAAAATGCAGGGCTACTTGTCCCAAAATTAAGAATTTCAAGATGGCGACAACACAGCAACCAAGCAGTTGTGGGACCGTCTGGGCACCTGGACAGTCGCACTCCCGTGAGGCCAGCCCTGGCAGGTGGACAGAGTGGGGGACAAAGCTACCGGTTCAGTCTCTGATGTACTGAGCGCCTCCCACGCGCACCAGGCACTGCTTTAGCCAGCGAGGACTCCGCAGTGAGCACCGTAGATTTGGGCCCGTGTCCTCTTGGCGCTTCTAGTTTAGTGGTGGAGGTGGGTGAGGGACGAAATCAGTGAGGTGTGATGTGGTCGGTGGTCGTGAAGGACACAGCAACACGGCAGACATGGGATGGGGGTGCCATCTTGGATGGGGAGGCCTTGCTGACAGGTGACAGTGGACGTGAGGGAGGGCGTTGTGGGGATCCGTAGGGGAAGAGCAGCCCCCCCCCCAGCACGTGCAAAGGCCCTGCTGCAGGGGCAGCCTGTATGTTGGAGAAGCGTCAAGGAGGCCCGTGTGGCTGGAGGAGGGGTGACGAGAGAGTGGGCAAGGAGGTCAGGGCGAGGGCAGAAGGGCAGGAGGGCCCCATTGTGCAGTGTCATTGTCCTCCCTCAGCCTCCCCCCGCCCCGCCCCCTTCAGCGAGACGGGCTGCGGGAGGGTCTTCGGGAGAGGAGCGGCAGGATCCGACACGTGTTCTGATAGGGTCCCCCCCAGACTGCTGGGCACCGAGGTTAGACCCAGGGGTGAGGGAGGACATATGGATGCAGTGGGGAGGTGGTGGCAGTGATCCAGTGAGCGATGCTGGCCTTGCCCGGCCTGGTGGCAGTGGCGAGAGGCAGCAAGAAGGGTTCCGAGCGTGCTGAGAGCATCTCAAAGGTAGAGCCAGGAGCGATCACGGAGGGACGAGATAGAGGCATGCAGGAGACCCCACGGCTGGATCCACGGCTTTCGCCTGGGCCACAGAGGGGAAGGGTGGCGTTGCCACGCGTGGAAGTGGACGTGTCTGAGCATGGGGGTGCTGGCGCAGTGGAGCCGCCCTGGCTCTGCACAAGAGAAACCCCTCGCTGCAGGAGGTGCGGGTGGGATTCCCACATAGCTGATACTGGTAACTGCCACTCACTGAGCCCTGGCGGAGCCCGGCCCCACGGGCTTCGTGTCTGGGATGCTGTCCGCCTCTGCTGCCCATTAGCGCAGCCTTCTCCAGCTTGGGGAGGAGGCCAGCAGCCTAGGCCATGGGGCTAGCGAGTGGCAGAGCGGAGACTTGAACTCAGGCCCGTCTGACCTTGTGGGCCTCATGGGTCATTAGAGGACCCACACCCTGGGTCTGGTGGCTGAGACCAGGGCTGCTGTGGGTCACCAGGCAAGCCCTGCAGCCTCTGTGCCTTGACTCCCGCCCTCGGGCTCCCACCCCCACCCCTGTCCTGGCCCTGGACAAAGGGGCTTCTGTCCTGCGCGCTCCCCCTCACCGAGTGACTGACCCACAAACGGGTTATGTAACCAGGGCCCAGACAGGCAGGGGGTTGGCCCAAGTCCACGTGGACTTGCGCCCACTGGGAGGGCATTGGTGGGCTTCTCTCCTCTGGCAGCCAACCGGTGGGGGCCGGAAGGGGGACGGCCCCAGGGGAGATGGAGGCCCCTCCGGCAGGCTTGGGCCCCTTGAGCTCAGGTGGCCTGAGCCCTGTGGCCAAGATGGCTGTGTGCAGGAGGTCACGCAGGGTCACTAGCCTCTCACCTACCTCCCCCCTGCCCTGGCTATGTGGGTAGCCCACACTGGCTGTGGCCCAGAGCTGGCAGTGGGGTGGCCGTGTGGTGGAGACGCAGCTCTTCCCCCAGAGATACCCCCATTTCCGGGTGTTCCAGCCTCCCTGGCCACCCCCGGCCCCATCTGGGTCTTCTGAGAGACAGATTGGGCTGGCTCTCTCCCTCCCACCATTGGCAGGTGCTCAGCCAGCGTCCCCAGGGAGGGAGTGCGTGTGCACACGTGTGTGTGGGGGGGGTGTGCACAGCCTAGTCTCCTGTCCCCAGGCGGGGACAGACCGCAGTCCTTGGTTGGTCCTGTGAATCGCCCCATCTCAGTGCAATGGGAAACCAAGGCCCAGGCAGTTGGCACTCGGGGCCAAGTGCAGGGCAGAGCTGAGTGAATGAGTCCCCTTTTCTCCGGCCGCCTGGAAGGGCTGGGCAGAGCCTCCCCTAACCGTGTCCCTCTCCACTCTCAGAGCTCCTGGGCTCCACCAAGAAGATCAATGTCAACTTCCAGGACCCAGATGGGTGAGTTCTCAGCCAGGGTGGTGTCGGCTGGAAGGGGGTGGCGGCTCCTGGGGGGCTGGGGTGCTGGGTCCTCCCTGACATTTGCCCTCTGCCTGTGCCAGCTTCTCTGCCCTGCACCACGCGGCCCTGAATGGCAACACGGAGCTGATCACACTGCTGCTGGAAGCCCAGGCCGCTGTGGACATCAAGGACAACAAAGGCAAGCCTGGCCCAGGCCTGGAGCCAGGGGTGGGGCAGTCAGGGGCTGCCCCTGCAGGCCCTGGTGGTCCCTCACCCGAGGGCTCAGCCCTGGGTCTGGGTGGAGGCGGGTCCTTGTGCAATCCGTGTTCTGGAGGTCAGCATTGGGTTCAGGGTCAGGGGTTAGCTCCCAACAGCCCCCACCTGCCCCCAGGCATGCGGCCATTGCACTATGCGGCCTGGCAGGGCCGGAAGGAGCCCATGAAGCTGGTGCTGAAGGCAGGCTCTGCCGTGAACATCCCATCTGACGAGGGCCACATTCCCCTGCATCTGGCGGCCCAGCACGGTCACTACGACGTGGTGAGACCCGCGTGGGGGTGGCGGGGGTGGGGCAGCTTGGGCCTGGGGCTGCCCATGGGCCTGACTGTGCCCTCGGCCCCCACAGTCGGAGATGCTGCTGCAACACCAGTCCAACCCGTGCATGGTGGACAACTCGGGGAAAACGCCCTTGGATCTGGCCTGCGAGTTCGGCCGCGTTGGGGTAAGTCTTCCTGAGGAGCCGAGTGGGGCTCAGTCTGCCTGTTCCCCTCACCTGGGGTGGGGGTGGCCCAGGCCAGGTCTCCCCTACCCTGCCCTCTCCTTCAAGGTAGTCCAGCTGCTCCTAAGTAGCAACATGTGTGCGGCGCTGCTGGAGCCCCGGCCAGGGGACACCACTGACCCCAACGGCACCAGCCCCCTGCACCTGGCAGCCAAGAATGGCCACATCGACATTATCAGGTACAGCCCTGGTGGGGAGGGGACTTGGCCTCACTATTCCTAGGGTTCAGTGGCACCCTGGGCTCAGGGATAACATCCAAGGAGCCACAGGGACATGGTCAGCCCTCTGGTGTGGCCTCCAGACACCCACGTATAGGATGAGCTGGAGGGGCTGGGCAGGGGGCTGCTACAGCCCACGAGCCTGGCTGTGTCCCGGCCCTGCCACTGCTGGGTGACCTCTCGGAGGCACCAAATTCTCTGAGCCTCAGTTTCCCCACCCATAAGGTGGGGGTCCCAGCAGTGCAAACACTAGGGTTACAGGAGATACCAGCCGTGAAGGGTTAGCACAGGGTAAATCAGACACCGTGGCAGTCAGGGACACAGGGCAGGGTCGGCCGACCCTCAGCCCCGAGCAGACAGTTGGGGTACCCAGGAATTGAGGCCTGGCGTGGGGTGCTGGGGAACTCCTGCCAGAAGGCCTGCCATTGGCTCCACCTTCACTCCCACCAGGCTCCTCCTCCAAGCCGGCATCGACATTAACCGCCAGACCAAGTCGGGCACCGCCCTGCATGAGGCCGCGCTCTGCGGGAAGACAGAAGTGGTCCGGCTGCTGCTGGACGTGAGTCGGGGCGGCGGGAGCTGGGCCAGGCGGGCGGCGCAGGCTCCTGACGGCCTCACCCTTTCGCACACACAGAGCGGGATCAATGCCCACGTGAGGAACACCTACAGCCAGACGGCCCTGGACATCGTGCACCAGTTTACCACGTCCCAGGCCAGCAAGGAGATCAAGCAGCTGTTGCGAGGTGGGCCCGGGTGGGGCGGGGGCTGGGCCCGGCCTGGCGAGGTCAGCTCTCGGGACAAGGGTCCACCTCCTGTGTCCCCAGAGGCCTCGGCAGCCCTGCAGGTCCGGGCGATCAAGGATTACTGCAACAATTACGACCTGACCAGCCTCAACGTGAAGGCCGGCGACATCATCACAGTAAGGGCAGCCCCGGGGCCACTGCAGTGGGGCCAGGTGGGGCCTGGGCAGGCTCACGCAGAACACCCTCTTGCAGCAGCTGGGGGCACCGGGCGGACAGGGGGCTCAGAAAGGTGGTCCAGACGGCTCCCGGTGGAGCAGCACCCCTGAGCACGGCCCCACCTTTCTGACAGGTCCTCGAGCAGCATCCAGATGGCCGGTGGAAGGGCTGTATCCATGACAACCGGACGGGCAATGACCGGGTGGGCTACTTCCCGTCCTCACTGGGCGAGGCCATTGTCAAGCGAGCAGGCAAGTCCCACCGCAACCTGGGGGCCAGCAGGGAGGTGCCAGTCAGCCGTGGCTTGGGGGCCAGAAAGGGGTCCAGCAGTGTGGCCCGCTGGACATCTCCTCGCCAGCGGCTGCGCACACCCATTCCTCCGTTCATCCCACAAACGCGTGCCCTCCACGTTCTGGTTCTGAGCTGACCACTGGGGACAGACAGGGACCCATACGCTCCTCCTGCTCTCAGGGAGCTTGCCCTGGGGTGGGAGGGGGTGGGGACAGTGACACAGGGCGAGTGGAGAGAGGCCTGCTTTAGATGGGGTGGTCAGAGGTCAGAGAGGGCCCTGGCGGGGGGTGGGGGAACTGGCCGTGGGCACAGCAGTCCAGGCACTGAGGCCGGAGGGGGCTCGGCGCAGTGAGGAGAGGAGCCTGTGAGCTGGGCAGAGTGAGTGCCAGGAGCAGGGGCACGTGGCCAGCCCAGGGCCCAGGCTGTGGAGCCCACGCACGGGTGGTTTCCGGGGCCAAAGAACATGGCAGGTGACGGTGTGCAAGAGGGAAGAGGCAGCTGGTTAGGAGGCAGGGCCTGCACCCATGGCCATCCAGGTGGATGGGGCCTTCCAAGGGCCCCTCCGCTCCCTGCAGACAGCTGGGGCAGGAGGCGGCCTCGGTGTGGCTCCCAGAGGTGCGGACGAGCTGGCCTCCCCTCGGCCCAGGGCTCAGGAGACTCTGCTTGGCCCACAGGTTCTCGAGCAGGCACCGAACAAAGCCCACCCCAGGGAGGCAGCTCTTTGGGGCCCTCTGCACCCCCAGAGGAGATCTGGGTGCTAAGGAAGCCTTTTGCAGGTGGGCTGGGGGCCCTGAGGGCTGGGGCGGCAGGACTCTGCAGGGCACCACCGTGGGGCCAGCGCCTCATCCTACTGCCTCCTGCTGGCAGGTGGGGACCGAAGTGGCAGCGTGAGCAGTGTGGCCAGCGGCCGGGGCAGCGGGGGCCCTGCCCTGCATGCAGGCTCCGAGGGAGTCAAGGTGGGTGGGGTGGTGGCCAGCGCGGGTGGCCAGGGTGGCCCGGGCCTGGAGCAGGCCAGTGAGAGAGTGTCTCTGGGTCATAGCTCTTGGCAACAGTGCTTTCCCAGAAGTCCGTGTCCGAGTCCAGCCCCGGGGACAGCCCAGTCAAGCCTCCAGAGGGCTCCACAGGTAAGTGAAGGACGCAGCTGCGCCTGCCTGGTGGGGAAGAGGCCCCTGAGCAGCCCCTGCCCCCCACCCCTGTCGTCCCCAGGTGTGGCCCGGTCCCAGCCCCCAGTGGCCCACACGGGGCAGGTCCACGGAGATCAGCCACCGAAGAAGCTGGAGCCGGCGTCAGAGGGCAAGGTACAGGGCCGGGCCGGCTCCAGGGCCAGGCATCGGGGAGGGTGGCGGGGTTGACAGTCTGACGGGCACCCGGGCACAGCAGGGCCAGGGGCCTTGCCAGGCCAGAGCCCGTTCTTCTGTCTGTCAGTCTGCGTGTATGTTGTGTGCACACTCCCGTGTGTACAGGTGACGTCTATCATGTAAGCAGTACGTGTGAGCTGGCGTGTGCCTAGGTGTGTGCATGCTGTGGAGGGCACGTGCAGTGAGTGGGGTGCGTGTGCGGCGGTGTGACTGTGAGCTGGGCACAGGTGTGAGACAGCACAGTGCGTGCGTGGGCAAGTGGGCCGTGTGTGCGTGCACCCGGGTGCTGGGGAGGCATGAGCTGCTGGCTGAGTCCTCCTGCGGGGCGGAGGAAGCAAGGTGCCCGCCTGTGGGCACAGAGCCCACCTTCCAGGCAGCTGGGGACAGCCGTGAGCAGCCCAGCCAGAGGCCCCTTTCCCCAGAGCCCTGTCACACGGGGCACACTGCCTGCCTCCCCGAGATGGTGTGGGCGGTCCCTGGTGCAGGAACGGGGGGTAGGGGAAGGTCAGGGAGGCCGTGACATGACAGCACTGGACCCTCCTAGTGGAGATCCCAGAAGGCGGAAGGGCTGGAGGACGCTCGAGGACAGCCCACCCAGGACCACGATTGAGGAGCACGGGGCCAGGCGTGCCAGGCCTGGCTGCAGATGGACCTGCGGACGGCGCGCCCGGTGGCTACATGGCCTGCCAGCCAAGCAGAGAAGGAGGCGTGAGGTGGCTGGGGTGCAGGCCTGGGGCGGGCGAGCCTGCAGCGGGTACCTTGTGTCTTCCAGAGCGCTGAGGCCGTCAGCCAGTGGCTTGCCACATTCCAGCTGCAGCTCTACACTCCCAACTTCGTCAGCGCCGGCTACGACCTGCCCACCATCAGCCGCATGACCCCCGAGGTGAGCTTCCTGCAGGCTGCCTGCCAGCTGCGTCCCACAGACAGGCCCGGCCTCCTGCTGATGGGCTCCCCTCTGCCTAGGACCTCACGGCCATCGGTGTCACCAAGCCAGGCCACCGGAAGAAGATCACGGCAGAGATCAGTGGCCTGAGTGTGCCCGACTGGCTGCCTGAACACAAGCCCGTAAGGCCCCCTGCACCCCAGTGGCTGGGCCCAGGACGGGCAGACAGACAGACAGACAGACTGGCTCCCCACCCCTCTGGGGCTCCAGGGAGAGGACGGTGGAGGATGGGCCACCAGCAGCGAGCCACCTGGACAGCCTCTGTTTGTCCGTCCTGGGCACTGGCACCAGACTCCCTGGGGCAGGGGTAGGGGCCAGAGGAGCCTGCAGCCAGGAGAGTCCCCCTCTCCACCTCCCTGACCCCCAAAAAGACCCCCTCCACATACAGGCTGCCATACAGGGACCCCCAGCCATCTAGCCCCTGAGCACTGCCTCTCACACATGCATGCACAGATGGCAGGGACCTGCGTCCACTGCATCTGGCACGTGTGTGCACTGAATGCCCTCCAGGTACCCGCTGACAACTGCATGTGCACGCACATGCTCCACCGCACGTGTGGCCCATGCTGACGGGTGACACTTCCATTTCCAGCCATACCTGTACAAGCTGGTCTGTGCTGTCACTACAGGCAGGTGGAGTAGGGTCTGGGCCTGGAGGAGGTGGGCCCAGGGCCTGGGCCAACCTGAACTCTGGGGTCCTGTCCACTGATGGGAGAGGTGCTCGGTGGCCACCAAAGGGCCCTCAGGGTCCTGGATCTGTTGCCGGGCGGGTCTGCACTCACAGTTGGTGCGCACGCACCCCGCCCTGCCCCACTCAGTCAGCGGCTCGGGGCCTCCTGGGAGCACGTCTGGGTCCTGTGGGCCTCACCTTGCCCTGTGCACCTGGGGTGACTGAGTGTGCCAAGTGTGGGTGCACGAGTGACGTCCAGCTGGGAGTGTGGACACCTGGATGCCACTCAGGGAGCGATTGGTGGCTCTCGGTGGACTGTTGTGGATATTTGCACCTGTGTGTGGTGTGGCTGTGTGTCTGATGCAGGTGGGGAAACAGTGAGAGGGCGTGAGCGTGACGTGGGACAGGATGTCAGTGCCCGTGCGTGGCTGGGCGCGCAGTGTGCACGTATACACGTACTTGGTATGGTGCCGTATGTCTGTGTCCACGACATGTGGGGTGAGTCTCCTCAGGGTGCTGTGCCCACAGCCGCCTGGCCGGGCAAGGAAGCTCTTGCGTCCACCCTCTCAAAGGGCGTCCTGAGGAGGGGCTGCCCCGTGTGTGTGTTTGCGTGTGGGGCCGTGCCGAGGCGCTGGCCCTGGGCTCCTGCCGAGGCTTGCCTGTGAGGTTTCCAACGATGACGACTCGGCCTGTCCACTTGTCCTTCTGTCTGTCTGTATCCTGCTGGCCCAGCACCCCTCCTCCAACAGCCCCAAGCGGGTGGGCAGGGTGTGGGCAGCCAGCTCGGGCTGCCCCTCTGTGTCCCCTGCTCCGTAGGCTAACCTGGCCGTGTGGCTGTCCATGATCGGCCTGGCCCAGTACTACAAAGTGCTGGTGGAAAACGGCTATGAGAACATCGACTTCATCACCGACATCACCTGGGAGGACCTGCAGGAGATCGGCATCACCAAGCTGGGTGAGGGCCCCGCCCCCAGGCCCACCCCCAGCCCCTGCGGCTCCTGGTCCACCTGACCTGTCCCCTGTGCCCTCTCAGGACACCAGAAGAAGCTGATGCTGGCAGTGAGGAAACTGGCAGAGTTGCAGAAGGCAGAATACTCCAAGTATGAAGGGGGACCCCTGCGCCGGAAGGCACCCCAGTCACTGGAAGTGATGGCCATTGAGTCACCACCCCCGCCTGAGCCTGCACCGGCTGACTGCCAGTCCCCTAAGATGACCACCTTCCAGGACAGTGAGCTTAGCGGTGAGCTGCAGGCTGCCATGACGGGCCCGGCCGAGGGGGCCACTGCTGCCGCTGCTGAAAAACCCCCCAACCACCTGCCACCCACCCCCAGGGCCACTGTGCGGCAGGAGCCCAGCCTGGGTGGGCGGGCACGGCACATGAGCAGCTCCCAGGAGCTGCTGGGCGACGGGCCCCCTGGGCCGGGCAGCCCCATGTCTCGAAGCCAGGAGTACCTGCTGGATGAGGGGCCAGCCCCTGGCACCACCCCCAAGGAGGCCCGGCCCGGCCGTCATGGTCACAGTGTCAAGAGGGCCAGTGTGCCCCCAGTGCCTGGCAAGCCACGGCAGGTCCTCCTGCCAGGCGCCAGCCACTTTACACCCCCGCAGACACCCACCAAAGCCCGGCCAGGCTCTCCCCAGGCCCTTGGGGGACCTCATGGTCCAGCCCCAGCCACGGCCAAGGTGAAGCCCACTCCACAGCTGCTGCCACCCACGGAGCGACCCATGTCACCTCGCTCCCTGCCACAGTCACCCACGCACCGTGGCTTTGCCTACGTGCTGCCCCAGCCTGTGGAGGGCGAGGTGGGGCCAGCTGCCCCAGGGCTTGCACCCCCGCCTGTGCCGGCAGCTGTGCCAACACTATGCCTGCCCCCTGAGGCTGACACCGAGCCAGGGAGGCCCAAGAAGCGTGCCCACAGCCTGAATCGCTACGCGGCGTCTGACAGTGAGCCCGAGCGGGACGAGCTGCTGGTGCCTGCTGCCGCGGGGCCGTACGCCACGGTCCAGCGGCGTGTGGGCCGCAGCCACTCGGTGAGGGCACCTGCCGGCACCGACAAGAATGTCAACCGCAGCCAGTCGTTCGCTGTACGGCCACGCAAGAAGGGGCCCCCACCGCCCCCACCCAAGCGCTCTAGCTCAGCCATGGCCAGTGCCAACCTGGCCGATGAGCAGGTGCCGGACGCCGAGGCTGAAGACGGCCTGCTGGGGGTCCGGGCACAGCGCCGGCGGGCTAGCGACCTAGCTGGCAGCGTGGACACGGGCAGTGCCGGCAGTGTGAAGAGCATCGCGGCCATGCTTGAGCTGTCCTCCATCGGGGGTGGGGGCCGGGCTGCCCGCAGGCCTCCCGAGGGCCACCCCACGCCTCGGCCTGCCAGTCCCGAGCCGGGCCGGGTGGCCACGGTGCTGGCCTCTGTGAAGCATAAAGAGGCCATCGGGCCTGATGGGGAGGTGGTGAACCGGCGCCGCACACTTAGCGGGCCGGTCACTGGACTTCTGGCCACTGCCCGTCGGGGGCCGGGGGAGTCGGCAGATCAAGGCCACTTTGTGGAGGACGGTGCTGGCCGGCAGCGGCCTCGAGGTCCGGTCAAGGGTGAGGCAAGTGTTGAGGGCCCACCCCTGACCAGGGTGGAGGCCAGTGCCACGCTCAAGAGGCGCATCCGGGCCAAGCAGAGCCAGCAGGAGAATGTCAAGTTCATCCTGACCGAGTCTGACACAGTCAAGCGCAGGCCCAAGGCCAAGGAGCGGGAGGCCGGGCCTGAGCCGCCCCCCCCACTGTCTGTGTACCAGAATGGCACGGGCACTGCACGCCGCCTGCCAGCCTCAGAGCAGGCTGGCCCCCTGGAGCTGCCCCCACCGCCCCCGCCTGCTGAGCCACCGCCCACGGACCCAGTGCACCTGCCCCCACTGCCCCAACCGGAGAGTGATGCCCGGAAGCCGGCCAAGCCGCCTGTGTCTCCCAAGCCTATCCTGGCTCAGCCGGTGCCCAAGATCCAGGGCTCGCCCACACCCACCTCCAAGAAGGTGCCGCTGCCAGGCCCTGGAAGCCCAGGTAGGTCCATGGAGCCAGCAAGTGCAGGCCAAGAAGGGGAGGCAGGACCCCCGCCCAGTCTCTCTACTCTGAGGGCTTTTCCTCTTCTTGGATTTGATGGAAGTCCAGGTGGAGTAGGGTGGGAAAGTGTCCCCAGACCTTCTCATCCACCCACTATTGGACAAGCCTGCCAGCCTAGGGCTGGAGCAAGGTGGATGGCCCTCCCCTGACCCAGGCGCAGAAGGGAGAGGACAGGTTTCCAGACAGAAGGATCCAGAGGTGCAAAGGCCCTGAGGCATGCAGGCAACCCAGCGGTCTCTGGCTGCAGCAGGCCACCTCTGGAGGGGGGTTCCGAAGCAGCGAAGCGAGATTTGCTGCTGGGGGCGCGGCCCCTGGAGACCACGGGAGGCTGGGGAGGAGGGGCCGCGGGGCCTCGGCTGCGCGCCGGGTGCGGGAGCTGGCGCGGTCCGTGCCCGCCGCGGTGCCAGCGCAGTCCTTCCCGCAGAGGTGAAGCGCGCCCACGGCACGCCGCCGCCTGTGTCTCCCAAACCGCCGCCACCGCCCACAGCGCCCAAGCCGGCCAAGGTAGCGGCGGGGCTGCCGGCAGGCAGCGCCAGCCCGTCGCCCGCGCCCTCGCCGGCGCGCCAGCCGCCCGCCGCAGCCGCCAAGCCGGCCGGCACGCCGCCCTCGCTGAGCGCCAGCCCCGCCAAGCCCCCGTCCCCCGGCGCGCCCGCGCTGCACGTGCCCGCTAAGCCCCCGCGCGCCGCCGCCGCCGCCGCCACCGCCGGGGCCCCCGCCGCGCCCGACGGCACCTCGCCGGGGGACAGCGCCCGGCAGAAGCTGGAGGAGACGAGCGCGTGCCTGGCTGCGGCGCTGCAGGCGGTGGAGGAGAAGATCCGGCAGGAGGACGGGCAGGGCTCGCGGTAGGCGCAGGGCGGGGCGCAGGGCGGGACCCAGCCGCGGTGGGCGGGGATGGGGCGGGGCCGCGTGCCAGCCGACTCCTCCCACGCTAGGGGCGGGGCCTCGGCCGGTCAGGAACCCGGGAGAGGGGCGGGACGGCCTGGCACGTGGGGGGCGGGACTCGGTCGAGTGGGCGGGGGCCTGCATGCGGGGGGCGGAGTTGAGGGCGGGCCTCGGTCCTTTAGGATCCCGGAAGCGGGGGCGGGGCCTGCACGTGGTGGGCGGGGTTGAGGGCGGTCCCGGCCCGATAGGATGGGGCGGGGCCAGGTGTGTTCGCCGCCGCCCGCCCCGCTCACGCCGCGCCTGCCCGCAGCCCCTCGGCCGCGGAGAAGAGCACGGGCAGCATCCTGGACGACATTGGCAGCATGTTCGACGACCTGGCCGACCAGCTGGACGCCATGCTGGAGTGACGCGGCCACGTCCGGCCGCCCGCGCCGCCAGGGCTGCAGCCCCGCACACTGACCTTTACCTCAGGACGGCCAGGTCTGGGCGCGGGCGGGCGGGCGACGCCGGGACAAGCACAACTCCTGCCCCTGGGCCTGGGCCGGGGGCCCCAAGGGCTCTGGGCGGACGCCGCTGCCCCCGTGCCTGTCCCCGCCTGCTGCTCCTGTGCAATAACTGCTGGCCCCCCCCCGCCGCGCCAGGCTCTGCCCGCTGCGGGCGCCCTGGAGAGGAGGGAGGGGGGCGCCGTAGCCCCCTCCCCAACTGGGGCAGAGCACAGGCCTATGCCCAGCACAGAACTGCCCATTGGGGAACCTCTGCCAGCTGCTCCGGCGCAGCACAAGGGACAGGGACCAAGGTCAGGACCCCCTGCCCCACTGCACCCCCCAGAATATAAGCTATCAAGAGTATTAATTTATTGGGAATGAGCTGATGCAGATTTCCCCAGAGAAACAAAAAGGTATAACTTTAACAAATATATATTTAAAGAAAGAAATATTATTGATTCTATAGAAAACCATTTACCAACTGAAAGGACACTGGAGTCTAGCTTGAGACAAAAGCTGTTAGAGGCCCAGGCCATCTGTCTGTCCGCGCTTCCCTCCCTGCGCCCCAGAGTGGCCAGGCCCCTGGCCCACTAGCACAAACAGGAGGCTGGGGTCCAGGGAGGGTGGGTCCTCGGCCCAGGGTCTCTCCTCTGCTCTTCTCTCTCGTAATTTCTCCGCGTCCGAAGAACTCAAAGGATGTGCCTTGCTCGCTGATGGGCTGTGTCCTCCTGGGTGTGGCTGCGTCCTGGGGGTGCTGGTGCTGAGGTGCGCTGTGCGTGCAACGTGGTGAACGTGGGCGTGTCAGCCAAGTGACGGCAGCGTGGGTGCAGGGGCATGCGTGCCAGGCTCCCTGTGGCTCGAGGCTCGTGTGCGAGGGTGTGCCCAACCCTCCCCCCCAGCCCCGCGCTGGCCCCGCATGGGCAGCAAGCCCACCCCACCCAAGTTCTAAGGACACTTCTACTCATGGTCCAAGGCTGTGTCGTGTGGTTGTTCCCGCCTTCTCTTCCTCTCCTGTCTCTCTTTCTCCCTCTCCAAGAAGTACTGACTGGTCTCCTCTCTCGTGTTTGCTGATCCACAAGTGTTGGGCACAACTTTGACATTTCTTTAAAAAAAGAATTAAAAAAAAACGCCGAAAACCAGCGATTGTGGTGCGGGGCGGGTGGAGGGGGCTGGCTGAGGGGGCATCTGGGCGTGCGGGGCCCCTTCCAGGTGTCACACCCAGCGCTTCCCTGACAGTGGATGTGCCCGGACACCCAGCTGGCCTCTCTTCAGTGGGTGGCCCAGGCTGGGGCTCCAGCAGGTGGGGAGGGGGGTCGGGGCAGGGAGCTGCTGTCGGCTGTCAATAAACAGCAGAAAACAGAGCTGCCTGGCTCACTTTTTGGGAGTGCGTGTGTTGGGGAAACGGGGAGCAGGGCTGGAAGCCAGGGCCAAGGTGTGCCGAACCTCCTCCTGGCGTGGAGGTCCCCAGGGGGGCAGCAGTCCTGGACTCAACCAAAGCAACTGCTCTGTGGTCTGTCCCCAGCGTCCCTCATCCTCACTGCTGGTGCCAGTGCACACCAACCTTCTCAAGGCCACACACAGACCCCTTACCCCAAGGACCTGACCTCACTCACCGCCACAGTCTGTGCAGCTTTTATTTCAATCGGAAAGTAATCAAATCTATATACAGTCTAAAAAGAGTAGAAAAGGTGAGTAAAAAGGCCCTCACAGTCCATCTGGGGTGGGGACAGATGGTGGGCCGGGCAAGCGTCGTACCTGGCACCCAGAGAGAGGGGCCTGGGCATTGTCCTGGCAGCAGCAAGGACAGGGCTGAGCACAGGGCAGGGAGGGCACTGCCTGGCTGCCTGAGCCTGTCCACCTGTCCCCACAGGGCAAGCAGAGACCCCCGAGACCAGCCCCTGTGGCCAGCCTGGCTCAGACAGGTCCAGGGCAGGCCCAGAAGCAGCCAAGGCCTGGCCTGGATCCTGTTAGCAAGTCCAAACCTGCAAAGAAAGGAATGTTTCATTCAGGTGCCCTGTGGCCATCCTGCCCCAACGACACCTGAGGTCCACACCTGCTCTCCACTGCCACTTGCCTGGGGCTGCTAGCTCCTCACCATCCTTCCCCCACCCCTGCTGTTTCTGCAGCCCCTTTGGGTGGCCCAAGCCACAGACACTGACCTTCACGGTGCTATCCACAGCCCCTGAGAAGAGCCGGCCCCTTGACACGGCCAGCGCGGTGACGCTACCCTGGTGGCGCAGCAAGGTCTGCGTGCAGATCATGTTGTCCATACTCCAGACCTGGGGGACACGAGTGATGTGAGGACCCACTTGAGCCTGGGCACCCACCCTCTGAGCCTCCCAGCACCTGGGCCAGCGCGCACCCTGAGGGACCGGTCGTAGGATGCACTGAAGACTTTGGTCTGATCTGGTGTGGAGATGACTGCCAGGGCATACACTGTGCCCACGTGGCCAGTCAGGGTCCGCACCTGCTCCTTGGACTCGATGTCCCACACCTGGGAGGGTGGGCACAGGCAGGTCAGAGACACAACGGGGTGGGGGAGACGGCCCAGAGTCTGGCCCTGCCCCCAGGTGGCCAACCCTTACGTGGATGAGGTTCTCGTAGGTGCCACAGACAATGTGGTGATTTGTCACAGCGATAGAGTAGACGCTGCCGCCAGACGTCTGCAGGACGTGGATGCAGTCGAGGGTTCGGATGTCCCAGATCTATGGGTAAGTGGGGGCCACTTGGTCCCAGGCCAGGTGCCTCACCTCCAGGGCCTCTGGGGCTAAAATAGCACAGGGCAGCCCACCTGCCCACCCAGGGTGTGTACAAGGGAGGGCAGGGTGTGGTTTGGGCGCACCTTGATTGTCTGGTAGGAGCCACTGTACAGGTAGCTCTGGGCAGCCACCAGGGCCCGCACCCAGTGGTTGAGGCCTGTGAGCTCCTTCTTCAGCTTCAGCTCGGTGCCCACGATGTCCCAGACCTGCACGATGGCCGTGAGTGTGGGCTGAGCGGGCATCGGACGCCTCGGCAGCTGCACCCACAGGCACCCCTCGCCATACCTTGATGGCCTTCAGGGAGCCACTGAAGAGCATGTTGTGGGAAGAGACCAGGGTGCACACTGGGTTGTCATGGGCCCGGATGGTGTTCACCTTCTGCAGGTTCTGGACGTCCCACACCTGGCAGGGGAGGATGGGAAGCCTCAGAGCCCAGAGCCCGGGGCAGGGAGAAGTATGTGCCCGGGGTGCCCCCTCCGGCCCGCCTGTCCACGGCCCCACTCACAATGATGGTGCAGTCTGCAGAGCCGCTGTAGAGTTTGCACCTGGGGAACAAGACCAATGTGTCAAGGCAGGAGAAACTGCCGTCCTTGCTGACACTGCACTAGTCAGGGACGAGGTCCTCCTGGCCATCAGGAAGCCGCAGCTTGGCCCAGTGCAGTTTCCCGAAGCCCCAACCTGTTTTCCTGTCTCCACACAGGAACCTTGGAAGTGGCAGCCCAGCCTCTGGTGCCTGCCTGGAGAGCATTTGACAGGAGCTGGGAGGTAATTACCCGACTGTTAGCACTGAATAAATCCCAAGGTCGGCTGCTGGCAGTCAAGCTGCCGCTCCCTGTAAGCGAGCATCTCTCTCCCTCCCTCCCTCCCACACACATGCACACGCACACGCACACACACGCACATGCATGTACACACACACTCTGGCTTCCACATAGCCAGGGTGGCTGCTCCATGGCCCCATGCCCAGAGCTGTGCCAGGGCTCTGGCTGCAGGCCAGTGACAGCTGAGCACCTGCCTCCACCCCTAATGTCCTACACCTCTGTCCTCTGGGCACCTGGGGGCCAGGGCCAGGGCCAGGCTCTGCTGGGAGGCTGGCTGCTCCAGGCTTCAGAGAAGACCCACACAGGAGCCCACCTCCTGCTACCTGCCTGGTGAGCCAGCGTTGCTCAGGGTAGGTAGCCCCCACAGGTGGGCCAGACACATGGCCATGCAGGCTTGAGCTCACGGCCCACGGGATGCAGCAGCATGGTGGCTCCTGTCCCTGTGAGCAGTGGCCATACATGCACCTGGACTCACCCCTGGATGCAGAGAGCCAGCACGATGCCATCATGGCCCTCCAGTGTCTTCTGGCACTTGTAGGTGGTACATGTGTCCCACACCTGCAGAGACCAGGGCCAAAACAGGCCCAAGCAGGGGTCAGCCCAGGGCCAAGGGGCAACATGGCAAGAAAGGAAGAAAGCCATCGGGGAGAAGGCTCGCCCAGGGGCAGGCTGCAGCTGGCAGACGCTGGCATGCAGTGCCCACCCAGCACAGCCAGGCCGCAGGACCCCACCCACCTTGATGGTCTTGTCAGAGGAGCCGCTGAAAAGCAGATCACCCATGGAGTAGACACAGAGACACCAAACAGGGCCCTGGTGGCCCACGAAGGTTCCTTTGCACTTGAAGATCTGCTGAGGGTCGTAGGCTGCAGAGAGACAGGAGAAGCTGGTGAGGGACCCAATGGGCGCCGCAGGGGTGGCCGGTGGAGCCGAGGGGCCCGTACTCACATCCTAGGATGCCCATGTTCAGCCGAGCATTGATGTGGGACAGCTCGTCCTGCAAAGCCACGAACAGAGTGAAGGGCAGGTGGGTGGAGCTGCCGCAGCTTCCAGTGCAGCCTCTCCAGGGCCCGCTGCCCCTGGGCCTGGGGCAGGGCAGCGCCCCCCTCCCCGCAGCACATGCCCCTAATCCTGACGAGGAGGGGCAAAGGACAGTGGGGGAGGCTCCCTGCTGGGGCCCAAGCTGAGGGGCCGCGCTCCGCCCGCAGACTGCCTCCCAGGTCTCCCCTCCCCAGCCCCGCCCACAGCCCCCGCCCACTCACGTTCAACATGGACGCGTCCCTCCGGAACTCCATGAGGTCCTCGCTGAGCTTGCTCTGGTTTTCGTCCAGGACATCTGAGTGGCAGAAGATGGGGTGTCACCGGGGCCGGGAGCAGGTGCCGTGTCCCCACACCTCTGGGCCAGCCCTCACCAAACTTGAGCTCGAGGCTCTTCTCCAGCTGATCGATCTTCTCCGAGAGCTTGCCCAGCATGGAGCGCAGGAAGGCGATCTCCTGGTCCTTCTGGGCCAGCGCCACGTGCATCTCGTGGAAGCGGTCGTCCGTCTGCTGCAGGAACTCCTTCAGGCCCTCGAAGCGGCACGTCTCCAGGTGTGTCTCGTAAGTGTCCTGGTTTCCGATGAACGTGCACCTGCAATGAGAGGACTGCTGCCCACCTACCTGCCTGGCAGGACTCCCTGACCCCAGTGATTCCTCCCTGGAATGCTCCACCCTTGTACCTACTGCACCCCAGACCCAGCCTCCCTCACTCACACCTGCCTGTCTGTCCTTCCCACCTAGCAACCAGCGGGCCACTTAACAAGTGAAGGCCAACCATGTCACCCTGCGCAAAGCTCTTCAAGGGCTGCTTCCTCCCCGGGAGTTACACCCTGAGGCTCCTGCGTCCTCTCCCCTCTCAACCCTGCCCATTTGCTGGAGTCCACCCCCGGGCCAGCTGTGGGAATGCCCTTGCCTCGCCTTCCCTGATGCCCCCAGCTCCTCAACCTGCGTTTCCCGGAGGCTCAGGGCTCTCTGGTGAGGATTACAGGTGTGGCTCCCAGCTAAGACCCAGCTCCCTGGGGACTGGCACCCAGGTGGCTCCAGGAGGGACTGGGCCACCCACCCACCCGCCCACTCACCCGTACTTGGAGTGGGGACACTTGATGTGTTCGCACTCCTTGAGGTGAGCCTCCAGGTTCATCTTGAGTAGGGGGGGACAGCTGGGGTTGTTGGGGCAGCGCACGGGCCTGTAGTCACAGCTGCCCTCGTGGTCCCTGTGGGAGGGCGGGACACGGCAGGGACTGAGCTGGGGCCCCACAGCGGGGCTCCCAGAGAGGCAAAGCTGCCCAGCAACCCCCGGGGGCTGGGGTCAGGGGAGGGGCACGCACTTCCGGGCGCTGAGCTTGATGGTGAAGGGGCACCCTCGGGGGTCCACCTCGAAGATGGTGGGCTTCCCACCGCCCGCCGCGCGGCAGCCGTGCCGGCAGTGGATGAAGAGCTCCCCGATCTGCTCGGCCACCGCGATGTTGTTCACTACCACTGTCAGCTTGGCGTTGTCCACGGGACACTTCTCTGGGAAAGGAAGACATGCTGACCCCCCACAGCCTGCCTGGCCACGCCGTCCCCTGGCAGCTTCGCCTAGTGGGGACAGCTCTGCCCAGTGGGAAACTGAGTCCTGGTGAGGTGGGGGAGCAGCGGCAGGCCTGGAACACAGTCCCCCACCTGGGTGGACACGAGCTGCTCTCAGTTGCCTGATCTACCCTCCGTCTGCCCCTCTGAGGCGCCCGGCATGGAACAGGGGCACAGCTGGGCCAGGAAGAAGGAAGGGCAGGTGCTGACGGAGCTTCTCAGCTGAGCCCGGAAAAGCCTGGGCGGGGCGGGAGGACCGGAGGGCAGAGGGCGCGGCACCCGCGGGAACAGGTGCTGGTGCCGGAGGACGTGGCCTCACAGCGAGGACAGCCTCCGCAGAGAGTGCCGCTGACCCCAGAGTGCGGGGTCCCCCGTGCTGCTCAAGCAGGTTGAACCTTGGCCAAGTGCCCCCAGCAGCCCCCAGCACCACCCACCCAGCAGAAGCCCGACGAGCCCAGACACTGGCCTCTGCTAGGCAGCCCAGGGGACAGTGCCAGGCCTGGGCCAGGACCTCCCTGCCCAGCTGGGGAAAACGGTGGCCAGGCCTGGGCTGGGGGCAGCACCTACCTGACTTCAAGGCGCATCTTCTACAGAACGTGTGCTGTGGGGACAAAGGGCGGACTTGGGGGATGGCTGCAAAGTCTTCCTCAGCCCAAGTCGACAGCTAGCAGCAGCCCAGGGCCTTAGCCCTGCCCCGAGCCCAGTGCTGGACACACCAGCTGGGCAGCCAGAGCAGGCCTGTGACCAAGGCCACAGCTCCACATTCGAGGGGCCAGCAGCCCCCGGGCCTCTGAGGGCTCCAGGGTGCGCTGTGGGGGCTGCTTCCCGCAGCCTTGGGCGGGTGGCGGGAGGGGTCGGAGGGTCGGACGGAGGCTCACCCCACACGTGGTGATCACAGGGTCCTTGAACACGCTGCAGCAGAGCTGGCAGCACAGCTTCACCGAAGGCTGCTCAGCAAACACCAGCGGCTCCTGGGAACGGCAGGGCAGGGCAGGGCAGGGGAGCGTGGGCCCAGGGTGCTAGCATGGCGGCAAGGCCCCCCTGGGCCATGCCACCACCAGGCGCCTGGCCCCTGCCCCTGCAGGCCCAGGGGCCTGTCCCGAGAGGGGCCTGCTGAAGCCGAGGGGGCCTTGAGGGCCGAGTAGGGAGGACTGCATCTAGCTGCCCAGTCCTGGCCCACCTCCACTGTCCTCCTCCTGCGAGGAAGACTGGAAAGACCGACCTGAGTCCCGCTGACTCTCACGGCTTGTCCCTGGGGTGGGGGGTGGGGGGACGTGCCTGAGGGACCCACCTGGCCCCTCAGTCCTGACCCAGCCCGATCTGCCTCTCGCTGCCAGCCAGGCCGCAGCACAGCGATGGCCCTCAGAGGCCGTCCCCGCCGAGCCCCCACACCTACCGGCTCCTCCTCCTCCTCGGGCAGGGAGAACGTGGAGCGCAGGGACATGCTGGACTCGGAGTGCAGGGAGCGGACGGAGATGGCCGAGTCGGAGCGGCGGGGGGTGCTGATGGGGGGCTGCGCAGAGAGAGGTGGCCCTTCAGGGTCTCAGCGTGGGGTCTGGGCGGGGTGCGGGGAGGACGGGGACCAAGGCTTGTGGAACCTGGAGGGCAGCGGTGCCCCCAGGGCCACCCCCGTCCTAGCAGGCGCTCTGGCTGCCCGCAGGGCCACGGGTGTGTGTGGGCGCCCGCCCGCCTGCCGGGGCTGGCCGCGGCCCCTGGTGTTGGGCTGCCCGCTCTGGTCTGCCAACTTTCTTTGTGTAAACGGAGAGACTTCCTGCTATTCAATTCTACGAGGACACGCTCAGGCTGCTTCCTGCTTCCCGTGAGGGAATGTGGGCCACAGAGGGGCACCTCCACCAGCCAATCCTGGGGCAGCCGAAGGCCCCGGACTGTTCCATGGAAGGGAACGGAAGGCTGGCGGGGAACGGCTGCCTGGCCTCCCCGGCCAGGGGACAGCAGACCCAGCCAGGGAGGCTCAGGGCGAAGGCAGGGCAGGGCCCCCACCAAACCCCAGCTGGACTTCCTGAGAGCAGGTGAGGGCCACAGATGCTGGCCTGGGCCTAGGCCACCAACTGGGGAGTTCTGGGGGAGGAGCAGGCACTGTCCCTTCCTCTCCTCTGGGCCTGGAAGCTTCCGGAAGTTTCCAAGAGCTCTTGCTCTCCACAGCCCCACCCCGGTGCTCTGACAGCAGCCTCAGGCAGAAGCCACACGAGGTCCCCCACCAGCTGCCTGCAGCAGAGGTGGGAATGACCCATGCTCCCCAGCAGCACAGGTGTGAAACCCACGGGGCACAGAGGCACAGCCAGTCCCAGGGTCGGGTGTCCCCAAGCTGGCAGAGGAGGGCACTGTGTCCCAGGTGCCTCACCAGGGCGGTGCCCACCACCCTTCAGCGTCCCGGGTGGCCCATCTGCATGGAAACTCCACGTGAGGACAGCAGGGAAAGTCGGAGGAAGTGAGTCAAACATGCCCGCAGCAACGGAGCCAGAGGGCAGGAGTGGGACCTGGCAGGGGCTGGCACGGGGCCCCCTCCTGAGCGCAGGGGCCGACGGGGGCCGGGCCTGGGGGCTGGAGGAGGCAGGCAGGGGGCCACCTGTGACCCCATACTGCTGAGGCCTGAGGGAACAGGGTGGTCAGCTTATCCTCAGGGCCTCATGCAGAATGTGTTTGTTGGATTAAGAACGTTTTTCCTTCTTATTGAAAAAGAAAAGAGACAAGGCCTGGCGACTCAGCATGGGGAGAAGCTTCGGTCCGAGAAAGACTGGGGGCACTGGACAGCGAGCCGGGTCAGTTAGAGGGGCCACCACACCTGAGAGGAAGCCCGGCCACAGTGTGGTGACATGGAAGTGAGTTGTGCCCCTGCCCCGAGGCTGGGCTGGTCCTCCACGCCCAGGGGCCCAGTCTGGCCGAGGTTGGCCCATTCCCTGGGCAGGCCCAGGGCCCAGCAGTGAGCACCAGTGACTAGACTGGCAGGAATGGCCACCATGACCCCGAGACCCTTCCTCACTCTTCAGAGCAGCACCAGGGAGTCCTCCAGCTGCCCCCAGCACTTGGTACAGGCCTCACAAGGTCCCTGTTGCCTCCACTGACCGCACGGCTAGGGCCCACTCACCTTTCCCCACCTGCCATGGCCTGTCTCCCTCGTCAAGACCTCCCTGGACTCCTGCCTCTACCCCGCAACCCCATTCACTCTCCACTCAGCAGCAGAGGAAGCTTTTATTATCCTCCTGATTGAACCTTCTGTGGCTCCCACCCCTCTTAAGATGGGGCCAAATACGCCTCATCTTGGCCTTTAGGCACCACGTCCCCCAGCCCGGCCGCCTTCACTGGCTGCCCCCTGCCACCCACGGTCCAGCCACAGGGGCCTCCTTTTAGTCTCATGGACTCACCACGTGTGCTCAGGCCTCAGGGTGCCCACACGTGCTGTCCCCTCTGCCTCACCAGCTCACTGTCAGCTCCTCCGGGGACCTGAGGCTCATCAGAGGTGACTGCTCCTGGGGGTGAGGACCTACCATGCTGTCCTCCTCGTCCCGCGGGGAGTAGGCGAGGGTACTGGAGGAGGAGGGCGTCCTGCGGTGCTGCTTGTACGTGCTGGTCCCATCAGCTGCCAAGACAAGAGGGGCAGGGCACCATGAGCGAGGGCTTGGGCGGGGGTCTCCCCGGGGGAATGTGCAGTGAGGCGGAGCAGGGCCTGGCTGCACATCAGGCCCCGGGGGCCACCTATGGCTCTCAGCCCTTCCCAGGGCCCGGCAGGGTGGAGAGGGCACGGGCAGGGAAGCTGGGTTGCTGCCCCAGGTCAAACCTGTGCCTTGAGGGCACCTGCAGGGCCTGGGCCCCCCTGGGCAGTCCCAGTGCTGAGCCGGGAGCTCCCAGCGCCCAGCCCCGCCTAATCCCCAGAGGGGTCTTTTTCCAGAGCTTCTACAAGGTTCCTGTCACCCTAGCCTGGCCCGGGGCTGCTCCGCCCAGCCGGGGCACAGGGCCAACTCTGCATAATTACACCTAAGGTCACTTGGCAGGAGCTGAGGACACTTTTGTTTGACCCTCAAGGTAACTCTGCCAGGTGAGTTCTTTTTTTTTTTTTTTTGGAGACAGAGTCTTGCTCTGTTGCCCGGGCTCGAGTGCCGTGGCGTCAGCCTAGCTCACAGCAACCTCAAACTCCTGGGCTCAAGCGATCCTTCTGCCTCAGCCTCCCGAGTAGCTGGGACTACAGGCATGTGCCACCATGCCCGGCTAATTTTTTCTATGTGTTTTTAGTTGTCCAGCTAATTTCTTTCTATTTTTTTTTTTAGTAGAGACGGGGTCTCGCTCTTACTCAGGCTGGTCTCGAACTCTTGAGCTCAAACCATCCTCCCGCCTCGGCCTCCCAGAGTGCTGGGATGACAGGCGTGAGCCACCACGCCCGGCCCAGGTGAGTTCTCTGATAGCCTCGGTTCACAGAGGAGGGAGCTGCTGGCACGGCCACATCGAGGACCCGGCCACAGCCTTCTGGCCTCTAGGGAAGGTGCTGAGGTGCCGCCCCTGCCTGGGCCAGAGGGCGGGGCTGCCTTGACAAGGTGCTGGTCAGCTGTCCCCATGGGAGCCAGGGAGGGCCACCTCCTCAGTCCTGTAGGCAGCAGCATCAGGCCAGGAGGCTCACCCCCCCTAGCCAGAGGCCCTGGGGTGGCTGTCACCGGCCTCAGGTTCAGATGTCACAACAGCCAGCCCCAAAGGCCTGGGTTCAAGATCCAGGCTTTAACTAGCTGCCCTGGGACTGGGCTTCAGTTTCCCCATCTTAATGGGAGGGGCCGGGAGAGGCCACTGTCAGTGCCTCACCACCTGGTTCTGGCCCGTCCCTGGCACCTGGATAGGGGTGCCACAGGCCCACGTCCTTCTCTGTGCTGGGCACTCTCAACTGTTGTAACAGGTGCTCTGTGGTTTCTAAAGGGACCAGGGAAATTAGGGAACCATTTCTTGGGGGTTTGGATGGGGGGGGGGTCATACTTATTTTTTCTTAAAAAAAAAACATGAGAAAAACAGGGGGTACTTTCAGAGCCCCTGAGGGGTCACCCAGCAGCAAAGCAGCGCTGGCGTGGGCAGGTGCACTTGGTGGCCTCCACCCCGTGGCCAGGTTCAGCCAGCGGAAACCAGGGGAAATAATTAAAAACTAATTAGCAGGCCGGGCGCGGTGGCTCACGCCTGTAATCCTAGCCCTCTGGGAGGCCGAGGCGGGTGGATCGCTCAAGGTCAGGAGTTCGAGACCAGCCTGAGCAATGAGCGAGACCCCGTCTCTACTGAAAAATAGAAAGAAATTAGCGGGCCAACTAAAATATATATAGAAAAAATTAGCCGGGCATGGTGGCGCATGCCTGTAGTCCCAGCTACTTGGGAGGCTGAGGCAGGAGGATCGCTTAAGCCCAGGAGTTTGAGGTTGCTGTGAGCTAGGCTGACGCCACGGCACTCACTCTCAGAGTGAGACTCTGTCTCAAAAAAAAAAAAAAAAAAAAAAAAAAAAACTAATTAGCACCTGGTGTCCCTCTGCCAAAAAGGCAGAGGACAAACTCCGCCCTAGAACCCCAGGCCCTGAGAGGGGCCACGCCCTCGTTCCTCCGGGAAGGGGGCTGTGCCCTGCGACCTTTCAGGAGCTGGCCGGGAGGCTGGGGCGTGTGTGGTGGTGCTGGGAAGTCAGGGCAGCCTCCCTGGAGGGGGGACAGGCAAGGCAAGGTGGGACAGAGGGGCAGGACAGTGCCAAGGGGGAGGGATATGCTCGCAGTGAGGCTGAGCCCGGGAAGGGCAGTGGAGTCCTGCTCAGAGGGGGAGGGGTGCTGGGGTGGCGGGCAGCAAGGACAGCCGCTGGGAGGCCGACACCAGTGCCCAGAGCCCAGCGCCAGCAGCTGCCCCACCAGGAACTGGCCTTCAGGCCTTGGCGGGGCGGGGGTAAGGGTGCCCTGACTCCTCGCAGCTAGGACTGGCCTGGGCTCACAGGCTCACCTTTAGTGATGGTGGTCACGGCCGAAAAGGCGGGTCCAAAGGTCGTTTCCATTCTGGTCTGGAGAGAGAATGGAGGAGACTCGACCTTGTCTCCGGAGAGAATAAAGACACGCAAGTGTGGGCACGCGTCCACATGCGCACACACTGACAGCCCCAGGTGTGTGCTCATGCACGGACACACCAGCAACACAGACTCGGAACAGCTCCACCCTGCGGGACGCCTGGGTAGGGCGGGGTCTGCTCTGGAAGCTCTGCAGTTGTCATCGAGTTACTGGAGCATGCTGGGGGCCCCGGCTATGTGGGCTGTGCAGAGGGCAGACCCTTACCCTTGGGGTACCCCCTTACCCCGGTGGTGGTGTCTGGAGTGGGAAGGTTGGCAGGGCCCCCAGAGAAGCGGTTGTAGCGGGCGCTCTTGCCTGAGCTCATGCTCTAGAGAGGCATCTAGGGTCCTTGGGCAGCATCCCCTGTGGGTGGAGCACAAGTGAAGGGCTTTAAAGATGGCAGCCCAGGTCCCCATCTGTCACCAGGCTGCTGCATGCGGCAGGCCTGCCCTGTCCAGTCCCACAGGGCACACTGCAGCCTCTTTCCACCACCAGGACCAACTTGGACGGGTCCACAGTGGGCACAGCCCTCCACCCCTCCACCCCAGCTGTGTGCAGGCCCCGGGCGCAGGCAGGCCAGCCTACGAGGGGCAGCTACCCGCAGTGCTACCATCGCTCAGGGCTCTGCCCTTCTGAAGAGCCTGCCCAACCTGCCCCAGGGGTGGGGAGACCCCCACCTGGCTCTGGCTGCTGCTCTGGGTCCTGAGTCACAGCCAGGCACTTCCGGGCCCACCCCTCCACAGGCCAAATGTCCCTGGGGCCAAGGCTGGGCCCTGGGGAGTGTCTCCGCCAGCCCATTGGGTTAGCCCAGGGTGCGGCACACACAGCGGAACCGTCACATGGGACCAGCCAAGGCGAGAGGAATGAGTTCCTGCCACAGCAGGTGCTGTCAGGACCCAGCCGGCCAGTGGCGACCTGGCCACACCCCAGAGAGAGCCAGAGGGTGAAGTACGAGCCTCATGACAAGCAGACCACGGGAGAGAGATGTGCCCACTCGGGAGCCTGTCGCGTCACCACACCCCCAGGTGTGCCCACCGGGCTCTGGGCCAGGGTGCCAGGGGAGGCAGGTGAGGATCACCCTCCCCAGCGCAAGGGCTAGGTGGGCCCCGGGAATGCTGGCCAGGCCCAGGGGCACCTGTGGGACAAGTAGGAGATTAGAGAAGAAAGGACCAGACAGCAGGTCACATTCGGGAAAGATCTCGGGGATGGAGCTGTCCACTGCAGAGACGACACCTGCCCTAGCAGCCCAGCGCACACCCATGGGGGCACTGGGCTCTGTCAGCAGGTGCCCCCAGCAGTCTGCAAGCCAGGCCCCCATGAAGCTGAGCTCCCTGCGAGCAGTCCTCCCGGCCTAGGACTCCTCCCCAGGGTGGGGCCTTCAGAACAAGCTTGCTCCCTGGGGCAGTGCAGCAGCAGGGAGCCCACCCTGGTGGCTCTGGTCTCACCTCAGGGTGGCCTGGCTGTGGGCCAAGGCCCCAAGGGACAGGAGAGAAAATAAGCTGCTCGAAGGTCTGGGTGGGACACCTGCCGAGCCCGGCGCATGCCAAGAAGATGGCAGAGATGGTCTGCTCCAACCCACAAGGAGTCCAGCTGGTTCCTGCACCTTCCCTGCCAGGCCCTCCTGACCTGGCCCCTCTGGTAGTGTCTGTCCTGCACACACGCCTTCAGGATGGCACTTGTCACCCACACCATGGCTGTGCAGTGTGACCTGGGCCCTGCAGTGGCTCCCCAGCCCAGTCTCTGTGTTGGGAGGGAGCCCTGGCATCCCCTGCAAGGGCTCCTGGGCTGTCCAGGCTCTGCCCGCCCCTTGCAATGCCAGCCGCCCCTTGCAATGCCACCTGCCCAGCCACGGATCCACTCAGCCTTCGGGCCTCAGTCCTCAGCCCGACATCTCACAGATCAGGGGTGACTCGGTCCCTGTGGTCAGCACTGCCCTGAGACACCCAGCCTCACTCTGAGCGCCCTACAGGTCGGAGTAGACGGGGGAGGGGAGGGGTCCCAAGAGCTTCGCCAAAGCCCCTCTCCTCCTGCCCCCCCCCCCCGTGCCCCATTGGCCGGCCAGTGCACAGCCAGGCTCCACGGCTCCCACCTCCGGTCCTCCCACAGCCCCAGCCTCAACTAGGAGCTGGGACAGGGTCCAAACACAGGCCGAGCCATCTGATACCACAGACCCAGTGTGACTCAAGGGGTCTGGCTGTGTGTCCAGACTGGGCTCTCTGGGGATCTGTCCTCCCGGAGGGAGAGGCAGGGGCTCCTGAGAGCAGGGAATGGCAGGCACCTGCAGCTGGGCTGACAGGCAGCCTTGGGGCAGAGGCATGAACGTGGCGTGGCCGGAAGCCCCGCTCCGACCTCCCACCTGTCTGCTCCCCAACTTCTCAGCAGCGCCGCAGGTCTCCTCGATAAGCAGAAGGTCTGAGAGCAGCCAGGGGCTCGGCCTGTATCCTGCTTGGGGTGAGGACACCCCAGACAGGTGAGGCCCAGACAGCCTGAACCTGAGGACTCCAGGACTCACCATCAGCACAAAAGGTACAGCCCTCGTGGGGAAGCCGAGGCCGGCTCCGCCACTGCAGCATGGGGCAGGGTTGGGGCTCGCAGGCAGGCTGCTGGGAGACACTGACCTGGATTTTACAGACCCATCTGTTCCCTCCACTGCAGGCTTCCAGGGCTGCGAGGCCAGCTGAGAGCCCCAGTGAGTGACACCAGGGGCCCCGGGCGGCTGGGATCCCAGGAGGCACTTCCCCGGGGGACCGCGGCCAGCCTGCCAGCCTGTCAGCCCCGAGCGCCTGCTGCTCAGTCTGGGAGAGCAAGCGTCTGGCTTCTCCCTCACTCTGAAGTGAGGTAAACAGAAAGGCACGCAGGGCAACATGCAAATCAGCTGGAAAGTCCCGGCTGGCCAATAGCGGCCAGGCCCGCAGTGACAGACAGACACACACACACATACACACGCGCCGGGTGGGGGGACATACAAGACCGAGTATGTCCCCCTCCCTCCTTCCCTGCTTGGCCTGGCCCCAGCCTGGGACCCAGGGGTGGGCAGGATCCTGGGCTGGAGTCCAGCACCTGATCTGTGCCCAGCCTGGGACACGGAGATCCATCCTTGGGACCTCGGAACTGAGCAAGATGCTCAAAGCCTCCCTCAGCCCAGTCCCACGGGGGCTGACTTTTGCAATAACAGTCTGCTCCCCGAATCCTCTAGACCAGGCCCTCAAGGGGAGAGTGCCCTGTAGGCCAAACCCCAAGCACCCCCGCCACTGGGAGGCAGAGGGGCTGGGCGGGGGTGTCACGCCCCGGCCCCCAGAGTGGGAGCGCCTCTTCCACACCCCGCCATCTACCGAGGCCCCTGGGCAGGACCACCGCAAGAATTCCCAGCGGTTCCCTGCGCTCCTGAAGCCTGGCCTCTCCTGCCCTCTCGGTGCTAGGAGCAAGCTGCCTTCCACAGGATGGGCGCCCTTGTCCCAAACTGGGAAAAGCCGAGAGGGGCCGGCCGACGGGGGGGGGGGGGCAGGGGGGGAGGGCTGAGAAAGGGTTTTCCCATCAGCTCCCTGCCTCTCCCTTCCAAGTCCCCACCGCCTGCCTGTCCCCAGAGCCCGGGGTAGGTGCTCCGGGGACCAGGGGATTTTATCTTGTAAAGAGTAAAGGTCAGGAGGAAAGCGGGTCGTGCAGCTGGTGGGATGCCAGTCCTCACGGGGGACCGTGGGACACACAGGGCCCTGCGGGGCGAGCAGGGCTGGCCTTCCTCTGTGGTTCCCTGTGCGGCCCCCACCCACACCTCACCTGAGGCTGGGGTCGAGGCCCAGGGGTCTTCGTCCCCCCACATCCAAGGGGTTCCCAGGGCCCTGGGGTCGCTCAAGGTCCAGTGAGGCCCTGGACCTCATGATGCCAGCGTTCGGGCGTGCCCTAGTCCCTCTGCCCCACACAGCCCCTCCTCTGGACACCTCGAGAGCCCTCCCCACCCCTCTGAGGAGGGAGCCTGAGGCCCAGATGGAGCACGGAACCTGCTGGGACGTCACCGTCGGGGATGCGGGGATGCGGGACATAGGCCCCACCCTGGTTCCCCCTTGACACGCCCAGAGGGGGTCTGGGCCAGTGGAGTGAGCTGCCAGGTGGGCCCTGTTGCAGCTGGGGCAAAGAGGTGCAGCGCCCTGCTGGGACGTTTCGGCCTCAGGCAGCTCCTCCAGCAACCCCAGGCAGCCAGGCTGGGGTGTCCCCTGAACTGCCGCGCTGAGCCAGCAAGGGGGCGGGGCACCCATCAGGCCTGCGACTGCCCTGGGAGGGGCCTGATGCAGCTGAGACGCCTCAGCCCCGCCTGCCACAGAGCTGTGTGTGGCCAAGTGGCTGGACTGCAGCCAGAGCTCCAAGCACCGCCTCTGGCATCACAGAGCTGGCCCCAGGCACCCAAGACCACCCGGACCCTGGGTCAGCCCCTGCCTCAGCCCCCTGGCCCGGGCCCAAGCAGCCAATCCTATAGAAACAGGCCTGGTTGCCATAGCAAAGCCACACGCACTTCCTCTGACGTCCCCTTAGCATGCCTTTTCCATCCCAAACAGGCAGGGTGTGACGGTGGGGGCCCTGGGGCTCCCCCTCGGAACCTCAGCGGGCCCCAGCCAGAGGCCTGCTCAGCCTCCCTTCCCTCCCAGCACCAGGCGCGGGCCTCCGCCCTCACCTTGCCTCTCCCTGCTCTCTGCGCCCACAGCCCCAACTTCCCAGAGGCCTCCTAACTGGCTTCCTCTCCCCAGGACTCTGCCTCCTTGCACCCCCACCCAGCTCCGGCCTTTCCAGCCTGGCCACGCTGCTCCAGCACCCACAGCTCCCTCTGCTGGAGGGAGGGCCGGGCTCTAACCCCACTTCACGCTGCCCCACTGCCCGTTAGGGGCCACCTTCAGGTCACCTCTCATGGGTGTCTATGGTATGAGGACCTGGCCCAGTGTGGGGGAAGTCCAGAGGGCTTCCCGGAGGAAAGGGCTGGCCAGATACAGAGCAGGGAGAGCATTCTGGGGCACAGGAAGAAATGGCATCTGTCCTGTCTCAGCACCCAGCTACAGGGGCACGACCGGGAAGCTTCCTCCTGTGCCCACCTTCCTCCTTCATCTGCCCCACCTGGCTGCACCCTCCTCCAGGGAGCAACCGCACCTCTCCTGCTCTGGGACCAGCACAATGGGGACCCTGGGAACACAAAAGCCAAGGGGTTGGTGGGTCCCTTTCCGAGGGTCCCTCCTGTGTGAGCCAGTCAGAGGGCCTGGTGAAGTCCTGGGTGCCCACCCACTGGTAAGGCCAGGCTGGTGGGGACCCAGATTCAGAGCCAGCAGCTCTCGGGGCTGGGCATATGCTGGCACTTCACACACAGGTGTCTGTCATGGAGACAGTATGGCATAGTGGCCAAGGCCACAGGCACCAGACAGACCTGGTTCAAATCCGACTGCTGCCCCTTAACAGCCGTGTAACTCTGGGCCTCGGGTTTCTCATAACACGGAGTAGAGACAGAGCCACATCTGGAAGGAACCAGGAAGACGATACACGGGTCAAGTGGGAGAGCTCCACCGACAGCAGCTCCTCCGTGAGAGCCAAAGCTGGAGGCTGAGAAAGGCCAGGAAGCCCACCCGGGACACGCCACCATCAAGAGGTCACACCGACTGGCCAAGCCCCATTCTTTCTACCTGGGAGCCCCACCGTGCACTGCGTGGCCCCACATCCAGCCCGGGAGCAGCCGCGTGCAGCGTGCGCACTGCCGGTGCCCCCAGGCCAGCAGACCCAGCAGCTGCATCTTCCTCCCACTCCCCACCCCATTCACTCCTTCAGCCAGCCAGGTGGCCAAGCCAGGCCTTGTGCTGGAGAGTGGGGCACACTGACAGCTAAACACAAGTCTGACCCTGGAGGAGCTAGGAGCCTGGTGGGGAGGCAGGCAGACAGAGGGTCGACACCCCACGAATCTCTATTCATTCTCCCTGAGGGACTTTTCACTGGGTGCTGAAGACCCTGATCTTGTCCACCCAGTCCCAGAAATATCTTAACACTTACACATAGTGGAAGTTAAGTCACAGGAACCTCTCAGGTTGGGGCACCTACTCCAGGCCCTTCCTTCCTGGCCAGTCACCTCTCTCGGCTGGGCTGCCCATGTCCCTGCTCCCCTCAGAGGGAGAGTCTGGCTTCCCGGAGACTGTAGCTATAGGGTGCAGGAACCTTGGGACACGGGGACCAGGGCTTCTGCGGAGAAACGTGAATGCCCAGAGCAGTGTAAGTAGGCATTCACCTCAGAGAGGCAGTGCCTGCCACACAGGCCCTCGGGGAAGGGGTCTGGGAAGGGGGAGGCTGCAAGCCTGGGGAAGGCTGGGGGCAGGGAGCCCACAGAGAGAGGGCTTGTGTGTCCCCAGGGAGGGGTCTGAGGGGTGGTGAGAAAGGTGGGCAGACAGGCCAGGCAGCATGGCGCTCCTGCAGAAGCGTGGCAACAAGCAGGACCCACACCTGGACCCCAGCCTCAGCCTCCACTGACCACCCTGGCCTGGCTCAGGACAATGGGCCTGGACAGCCAGACCCCACTGGGGACTAAGAGGTTGGCCCAGCCTTCTCATCCTCTCCTGCTTCCCCACCGAACCCCCAAGTCGATCTACACACGAGACAAGGCTGTCTACTAGACCTAAATCTGCTCCCGCCTCTCCTGTGCTTCAAGTCCTCCAACAGCCTGCTTGTCCTGCACCCCGTGAAGCTATCCTGCCTCATGGACTTCCTCTCTCAACTCCACCACTTCTCCATACTCGCTGGGGTATGCCAAGGCCTTTCTCACCCAGGCCTTTGTACGTCTGGCTCCCTCTGCCTGGAATGCTCTTCCCGCAACATCCCAGGATTGGCTGCTTCTCCATCGGGTCTTTGGCTAACAGTAGCGCTGCCACCCCCCTCGCTTTCACAGCACCGTTTCTTTCTGTCATAGCACCTCTCACTGCTCCTCGGGATTTCGTCAGGCCATTGTCAGTCCCTCCACGCCATTTCTCTAGACCAGGAGACATCTGCCAATGTCTGCAGACATTTTTGTGTCATAACGGCAGGGGGGTGTGTTGACGGGTATCCAGTGGGTAAAGCCAGGGAGGGGGCTCAACATCCTACAATGCACGCACAGACCCTCGCAGCAAAGAATGACCCGACCGGATCTGTCAAGAGCGCGGAGGGTGAGCAACCCTGCACCAGACGATGATCTTACGAGACCTGGGATCGTGTTCTCCGCAGTCTCCCGGCGCCTGGAACCGTGCCTGGCACCCAGGCGGCGCTCAGTAAATGCAGGAAAAAAGAACGAATAAAGAATGAGAGAAAGAGGGAAGGAGCGAGCCACGGACGAGCTGACAGACTGACCGACGCAGAGACCCCCCGACGTCCAGCCCCGCCCCCCAGGCAAACCACCTCCCCCTCCCCCCCCCCCGGCCCTGAACCCCATCGCGCGGCCTCGAAGCGCGATCCCCGATCCGGGCGCGCCGCACGGACACTCACCCGCCCGCGGCCGCCCCGGAGCGGCAGCGCCACCCTCCCGCTTCATGGTGCCCCCTAGACAGCCGGCCGGGAAAGGGACAGACGCGCGAGCCGGAAGCGCTCGGGCGCTGCGCCCGGCGGGACTTGTAGTTCTACGGTTCGCGAGGCCCGGGCGGCTGCCTCACGAACGGCACTTCAGAAACTACGACTTCCGGCGGCCCTGTCGCCGCGGGGCGGGATTGGCGGCTCCAGAATCACTCTATGTTGCAGTTCGGAGTCTGATTGGCTGAGTCTATCCGTCGGTCACAGTTAGGCTCAAAGGGCTCTGCAAAAGGGAGGAGCTTCGGGTCGCAGTCTGAGAGACCGCCTCCCACAAGAAATGCCATGGCACGATTGGTGGAAACAACGCTGTAGAGAGCGGAGCGTATCCGCGGCTAGGGAAGGCGGGCTCTTCCGCCAGGATTGCCCAATCACAGAGGTGAGATTCTTTCTATAAAGGCTTGAGCCTCGCGCGCGCTCGTTCTTTCGAGATTCAGGTCGCGGCTGGGAGCTGTCTGGTTTTGTTCTCGTTTTCCACTATTCAGGGAGCAGCTGGGCTCCCAGAGGGGTTTCGAGGGTAGCCCGTACCCTGCAAGACTGCTGGACAAGAGCCCTGGCTTGAGCTCGCCTTGGCCCTGAGAGTTCAAACGTCTCTTCCCGAGTTTCAGACCTTCAGCGCCCTGCAGGTAAGACTGGGCCAGACCTGGTTTCCCCGAGGTAGCTCCGAGCCTGTGATGAATTGCTTTGATTTCTGACACCTCGTATGAAAACTGCACGTGCAGTCTGATTATTTTGCAAGACTGAGGCTTGTGCTGCGCATCTTTGATGGGGAGGGTCTGGGAGTGAAAACGGGTCTTACCTGAAATGGAGAAGAGAAGGCTTCTGCCTACATTTCGGTGCTGTTTGACTTTCAGGGCCGTCGTGAGCCGGCAGCAGATGTTGAATCTAAATCAACCTCAATCCGGAGGGCCTGGTGGTAAGGCAAGCGGTGTGTCTTTCTGAACTGCTTAGAAATAAAGCAGCGGTAGTGAGTTTGTTAGGTAGGGCTAGGGGCATCCAGGTGGCAGGGCAGGCGACAATGGGAGGGGGCCGAGAGTCAGGACCAATAAAACAGGAGAGAAACCATAACAGCAGGAACTTGAGGATAGGGACCTTTCCCGATAGGGGCCATGCACAAATGCTAGGAGTTTATGATCAAAAGTAAACTTTGTCTCATTAGCATAGTAAAAATCACAGTCCCTGGTGATAGGCAGAGCAGTAGTTACTGAGCCCGGCCCCTCCTGCCATGATTGCCCTACATTAACTGCACGTGGCGAAAAGTCACCTGCCCAACCCAGAACATACCTGGCTAAACCATAGCAGTGATATGGATCAGGAACTTTTACATCAGCCACCACCTGGCCTGCCCACAACAACTATGGATCAAGAGTTTGGTGTTCTAGCCAGAAACAACAAAGAACTGAACAGGGAAGATGGGAAGGGGGTCGGCTCTCCCCCGCTTATAAAAATCCTCACAAAACCTTCTGGGCTGACTCTCTCTTCGGATTCAGCCCACTCGCACTCGAGTGAATAAACCAGCCCTGTTGCTCCCACGTAGCCTGTGTGTGAGATGTGTCCTTTGGGTCATTCCTCTTTCATTTGGTGCCAAAACCTGGGGTGGGCAGCCCCTTCTCTGGGAGGTCAGCTCCTGTCCTGACCCTTCAAGGACGCTTCTCACCAACATCTGCCCTCAGACCCATCAGCCGGCGCGGCATTTCACCTCCTGGGAATCTGGTCTCGGCTTTGTGTTAAGATCAATTCCTTTCCTTTCCTCACAGGGCCACCCCTTTTGCCATGCGTCTCAAACTGCAGCGTTGGCCACGGCTTCCTCAAGGGAAGACGGTCTTCCCTTTCTGTTTGACCAGTGGCGGGGACGCCCCCACCCGCCTAACAGCCGTTTTTCAGCCCAGGATCACAGGTGGGGACACCCCTGTGTTTCCTCAGTGCTGCACTGTGTGTGGTCCTTCTTTTCCTCTCATCTTTTTCCTTCACCTAATGGGAATTTACTGCCTTCTGTCCCCTTTTCTTGTCTGGCCTGTGTCCTCTCCGCTCTGAAGCCCCTCCGACTTTATCCTAACTTTAAGCCCGAACGTCTCATCTTTTGTAACGCAGCCTGGTCCTAACATAAATCAGATAATGGGTCACAGTGGCCCGAAATTGGAACCTTTGGCCTCTCTATTCTCAGATCTTGATAACTTTTGCCGACGTTCGGGCAAGTGGTCCAAGATTCCGATGTCCAGGTTTTCTTTGCTGTCCGCTCACAGTCCTCCCTCTCTCACTGCAACCCTTCTCAGATCTTCCTTTCTTCCGCCCCTCCTCCCTCAATCAGACCCAGACCCGCTCAACCCTCAGATCACGTAGCCCCCCTCTGCACGCTCCTCGACCTCCTCCCCATCCCCCCGCACTGACTCACTCCTCTCGCTCATTCAGGTGCCTGATTTGGTCCTAGTCATCAACCCCCCCTTCACAGGGTTGCGAGGGCAGGAGGAATCGTTTGCATCCATGTTCCCTTTTCTCTCACGGACCTCTCCCAGGTCCGGCGCTTAGGTGTCTTCTCGGCAGATTCCACTAAATTGATTGAAGAATTTCAAGACCTTTGTCAATCATATGATCTCACCTGGCATGATCTTTCCGTCATCCTCTCCGTTCTTTTTTTTTTTTTTTTTTAACCACTATTGCACATTAGTGGCATCCTCTCCGTTCTGATGAACGTGACTGAGTGTGGGCTAATGCCCAGTCACGCGCCGACGATCTTGCCACCCCCACCGCACACCGTGCTGTGCCAGGAGGACCCCCACTGGGAGTGTCGGCACAGTTCCCCAGATCTCGGGCGCCGAGATCACGATTGCCTTTCTGATAGAAGGACTAAAAAAGGCGGTACATAAAGCCATCAGTTATAGCAAATAAAGAGAAACAACCCAAACCTGAGATGAGAATCCTGCCCAATTCTGGGAGCGATTAGTCCTGGCCTGGCAGAAATTAATTCTCTATGGACCCAGAGGGTCGCGGTGGCCAACTAATCCTCAGAATGCATTTCATTCCCAATCCGCTCCTGACACTAAAACCCCAAAAGCTAGACCTCAGCCCCCAGACCCCACAGTGGGATCTCACAGAGGTGGCCTTTAAGGTCTTTAACAACAGGAAGGAAGCGACCCGTAAACAGATTAAATGCTTGCCTCTGCTGTCGGACGACCCAAAACCAGGGCTGCCAAAAAGACTATTAAGCCCTGTCCAGGATTCCAGAGTCCGCCAGGTCCATGTTTCAAATGTGGCCAAAGTGGCCACTGGGCTAGGAAGTGTCGCAGCCCAGAACTCCCCCTCGGCCGTGCCCTGCGGAGCCCCTCACTGGAGGTCTGGCTGCCCCGGACCTGCCGGAGTCACAGAGGCAGCCCAGCTGAAGCTGAACTTCCAGGGCCCGCAGCAGCTGTACCCGGATTTACTCGGACTGGCAACTGAAGACTGGTGATGCCCGGGAGCACAACAGGCCTGTGGACCATCTCGGATGCTGAGCTCCGGGTAACTGACAGTGGGGGGTAAGTCCGTTCCATTTTTAATTGATACAGGGCCACGCACTCCACCCTGCCTTCTTATAATAAGCCTCTAAGCAGATTCAAAATTACTATTGTGGGCACTGATGGCCGACTTTCTCAACCCCTCTGAACCCCGGTCCCTTGGTGTCACCTGGGTCCTCACTCCTTTTCATGCACATTTCTAGTTATCCCCGCATACCCTGTTCATTACTAGGGAGGGATATTTTAACAAAACCATCCACTACCATTTACATCCCAGCTATCTCCCCACCCCTCCCTGCCTTTCTAACTTCACCTTCCGTTCCTGGTCTCAGAGCCCCACTGCTGGATGTCCCTGCTGTTAACCCCCAGATATGGGACGTTTCCAATCCCTCTTGCTGTACACCATCCTCCCACCAAAAAAATCCCCATAAAACCTAATCACCCATACCCTGCTCAACGTCAATATCCAATCCCCTCCCCTCTCTATTGGGCCTAAAACCCACCATAACCAAACTTCTCTGCCACGGCCTCCTCCCACCCATTTCATCTCCTTACAGCACTCCCGTCCTGCCTGTCAGGAAGCCAAACGGATTGTACAGACTTGTCCGGGACCTCTGTCTCATCATCTCTGTAGTACAGCCCATTCATCCAGTGGTTCCCACCCTTATGCTGTTCTTTCGACTATACCACCCGAAACCGCTCACTACACAGTATTCCATGTCAAGGATGCATTTTTCTCTCTCCCTCTACACCCTGAGTCCCAGCCCCTCTTTGCTTTTACATGGACTGACCCCACCACCAATTTTTCCCAGCCACTTCCTGGACGGTGCTTCCCCAGGGTTTCAGAGAGAGCCGTTGTTATTTTAGCCAAGCACCGTCTTCAGATCTGACCTCGGACAAGCCCCGCTCGTTGGCACTCCTCCGGTATGTTGATGATCTCTTGCGCAGTCCCTCCCTCTCTGTTTCACAGGCAGACGCTGTCTTGCTCCTCCAACATCTTTTCTCTAAAGGCTACAGAGTTTGTCCTTCCAAAGCACAAATATCCCAACCCCCAGTTTCCTATCTAGGTGTCATCCTCCAGGGAAACCCAAAATTGCTCCCTGTGGCAAAACTCCAGGAAATCCAACGCCTGCCCCCTCCCTCTACAAAACAGGGTCTCCCCTCGTTCCTTGGACTAGTCAACTGTTTCAGACTTTGGATACCTGGTTTTTCACTCCTCTCCAGGCCCTTATATAAATTAACAAAAGGAAATCTCTGCAAACTCATTGACTCCAACTCCTTTCCCTACAATCCTTCCAACACCTACACAGCACCCTCTTTAACCCTGCCCGACCCCTCCCAGCCCTTTTTCCTCTTTTATTCTGAAAGACAGCAGTGCGCCCTGGGTGTCCTTACTCAAGGACCCGCCCAGGGTCCTCGCCCCGTGGCCTTCCTCTCAAATCAGCTAGATCTCACCGTCCAGGGGTGGCCAGCTTGCCTGCGGGCTGAGGCAGCAGCTGCTACCCTGATATTAGAAGCCTTTAAAATTACTCTCCATGCCCCCCTAACCAAGTACTCCTCCCGTAATCTTCCAAACTTAATAACTTCCTCTTCTCTCTCCTCCCTCCTTACTGCCCCTGGACTCCTACAACTCTTTGCTCTGTTTTATGAAACCCCCGTCTTAACTGTGAAGCCTGGCCCAGATTTTAACCCAGCAACGTCTCCCAACCCTCATGATTCCCCGAGCACACACATGATGGCTCTGAACTTTCCAGCTCACTCTGTCACCCTTTCCTTGTGTTTCCGTTTTCCCTCTTCACTCCCTGACTCACCTGGTATATGCTTGGTAGCTCCTTTAAAGGAACCCACCTGTCCCCTCCCCCAGCCAGCTACGCTATTATCTCTCAAAACTCCTGTCATCGAAGCTGCCGCTCTGTCACCCACCAGCACTCACAACAAGTCGAACTCATCGCCTTAACCCATGCCCTAACCTTAGCCCGTGGCAAGAGAATCAGCACATATGCTGATTCTAAATATGCTTATCACATCCTCACCGCCATGCTGCCATCTGGGCTGAACGTGGTTTCCTTACCACACAGGGAAGTCCCATTATCAATGGCCCTTACCTCCCCAAGCTGCCACCCTTCCTAAAGCAGCAGGAATCCTCAGGTCCTGTAAGCGGGGCAACCGGTTCGCTGGTCTCACAGCACGCCGGCTGCCCGGACACTTCAAGGCCATTTCCTCTCCCTGCCTGTCTCTCCCCCGTCCTATTCCAGCTCTGAAAATAAAAAATACCAACGCCTCCCCGCCCGTGACAGCTGGTTTCTCAACCACGGCCGCCTCATACTTCCTGCTTCATAAGCAAACACCATCCTGTCAAACCTCCATGACTCCTTTCAGGTTGGTTACAAATCTCTTAGCTGCCTCCTGCAACCTCTCATTTCTTTCCCAGCCTGGAAAACACGCTTAACAACAATCACTTCCCAGTGCCCGATTTGTCAGTCCTCTGCCCGGGGAGCTCTTTGCCCTCCCCCTTTTCCTACCCACCAAGCCTGTGGTTTTGGGTTTTTTTGTTTGTTTTTTTTGTTTGTTTGTTTGTTTGTTTGTTTTTGAGACAGAGTCTCACTCTGTTTGCCCAGGCTAGAGTGCTGTGGTGTCAGCCTAGCTCACAGCACCCTCAAACTCCTGGGCTCAAGCAATCCTGCCTCAGCCTCCCGAGTAGCTGGGACTACGGGCATGCGCCACCACACCCGGCTAATTTTTTTCTGTATATTTTTAGTTGTTCATATAATTTCTTTCTATTTTTTTAGTAGAGACGGGGTCTTGCTCTTGCTCAGGCTAGTTTCGAACTCCTGAGCTCAAATGATCTCCCGCCTCGGCCTCCCAGAGTGCTGGGATTACAGGCGTGAGCCACCGCGCCCGGCCAAGCCCGTGGTTTTTCACCCAGCCAGGACTGGCAACTCGACTTCACTCCTATGCCCCCGTCCGCAAATCTAAATATCTCCGAGTCTGGACAGACACTCTTAGCAGGTGGGTTGAAGCCTTCCCCACCGGCCCTGAGAAGGCAGTAGACGTCATCAGCACCCTTCTCCAGGATGTTGTCCCCCGTTTTGGACTCCGGTCCTCAAGCCAGTCAGACAGTGGGCCTGCCTTTATCAGCCAGATCACTCAGGGGGTATCATCACATTCCAAAGAGCTGCCAATCTCCCCATCCCATCATGCCGATCCCCTCGCCCACCGACGTGACGGTTGACCTGGCCAGAAAACTAGTTGTAGTAAAAGACCTCACTCCACGTCCTCTCAAGCCGAGGTGGGACCGTCCCTTTCGGGTCCTTTTCAGTGCTCCCACTGCAGCCCACCTGGGAAAACCGGACCGCTGGGTCCACCGATCTCAGCTGAAACTGTTGGCCGGGCCCAGCCTCAGCCCAACCATGGCGGGTGGAAATCGCGAGTACTTTCTCTCCCCAACCTCCCTAAAACTCACGAAAACCCTAGAATAACCTTCATGAGCTCTCCTTTCCTCTCGCCGAGATCCAAGCCTTCCTGATTGACATTTGCCGGGATGTAATGTGGTTTGAGCCCAAACACTAGATATCGATGGCCTTGACTGGATCGGGGACGTGTGCTGGTGGGGACTTGCAGGACTGTTGCTCAGAGGAGGTCTCGTTCTTTCCTTTCACTCTCATTCCTGTACTCACGCTGCCTCCTCTCTAACCTCTGCCCATACCCGCTCTCTGCCGCCAAACCCCAAAGTGCTACAGCCCCCGCTCTTCAATCCACGGCCCGCCTCCTGAATTTGTCCACCTGCTACTCGTGCACAGATGGCTACAAGACCCTCCAGTCTACACCTCTCCCCTTCCAGTTGTGGATGCCCTTAAACTTCACCTTCCTCCCCCACACAGCCCTAAATGAATCCTACCCTGCACGCCCGTCCCCACAAGAACTACTCATCAAATTAAAGACAATTTGTTCCCATCAGCCAGAGCTGGCATCAAGAGCTCTCCCAGCATTGTCACACGGGCCCAACTCTCCAGCCCTGCACTAATTTGCTTTGAAACTTACTCAACCCATTCTGGACCTTTTTCAGGCAATTTATCATCCCACGTGTGCAACCATACCATCATAAAACAGATCTGACCAAGAAGTCCCCCTCCACCTCCCACCTCACCCGTAACTCTCGATATAAAACCGCAAAACCCCCTTTTAATCTACAAAATACAACCTCCTAAGTGGGACGCCCCCTATGGCTACATCGGCCTTTTGCCAAGTCCCCCCCACCACCCTCTCCTCGTTTCTCCCTTAGCTCTCAAAATCCTCCTCACCGAGCTCATTCATGGAGTTCGTAGACCACGCGACTAATGTCAGCCTCAGGCTTCACCTTAACCCCCTTCCTAAGATCTCCCTGAACCCCTCCAAATAATAAAGATCCACCATATTCCGGCCGGCACAATGGCAACCCAAGACTCCTATGAAAGTCACAGCCAGCTACCCCTACACAGCGGTGACATAACCACCGGGTACTCGCCACCCACATGACTTCATGCAACACCTCAGTCCTCAGTCTCGCCACTCCTGTGGAAACGACGCTGCACCCTAATATTCCTTGCCAACTCCCCTGTTTCTTCCTCTCCTGCACCAAAAACGAGCTGTGGTGGCCATTGCCAGTACGGGACTCCCTCTCCTGGCAGCCTCTGGGGACGCTGCATTGTACCTTGAGCGGCAAACATCACAGCACACCACAGGGCCCTGACAGCTCTCACCAACCAGGTCAACTCCCGTCCGGGTCACTCCAAAACAGACGAGTCCTTGATCTCCTGACTGACCAATGGGGGAACTTGCACCTTCCCAGGGGAGAGTGTTGCTACTACATCAGTAAGAGGACACATCCAAAATAATCTAGACAAAGCACGAAACTCCGTGCGGATGTCCTCCCTGTGGTCTCAACTGGAAACCTGGTTGTGGCCCCTTCCCATCCCGCTGATACTACTTCGGATCGGAAGAGCCGCCGCTCCCCTCCTACTTGTACAACTCATCATGCGCTTTATTCACAAAACTGTCCTCACCATCGTCACTGATAAAGCTGCTCAGTGCTGTCTCCTCCCTGCGCATCTCCTCTTCCTGTGCCAGCTGACCCCATCTCCCCAGCGCCCGCCTCTCTGGCACCCACGCCGCCCCAACACACAGTCTTTGAGAAACTTCACCCCATGCCATAAAGTAATAAAAGTAAAAGGCAGGGATGATAGGCAGAGCAGTGGGTACTGAGCTGGCCACTCCCGCCATGATTGCCCTACGTTAACGGCACGTAGCGGAAAGTCACCTGCCCAACCCGGACGCCCCCGAACATATCCGGCTAAACCACAGCGGTGATGTGGATCAGGAACTTTACAGCAACCACCACCTGGCCTCTTGATACGGATCAAGAGCTTGGCGTTCTACCCAGAAACAACAGAGAACTGAACAGGGCAGGTGGGAGGGGTCGGCTCTGCCCCGTTGATGAAAACCCTCACAAAACCCCCTTCTGGTTCAGCCCACTCGCACCACCTGAGTGAGTGAACCAGCCCTGTTGCTCCCACGTAGCCTGGGTGTCAGATCTGTCCTTTGGGCCATTCCCCTTTCACCTGGCCCCATGACAGTTCTGGAGCCGGCCATACAAGGACAAAAAGTGGGAAGGTAGCAATTCTTAGAACTCTCCACCCTTTCTCAGAAAATGAATATCCCACCCCCAGCTTAGCATAAAATTGGGGAAGCAATGTAAGAAGGAGAAGCTTCATTACGTTCAGGGTCTCTGCACGGAGCAGACCCGCTCCTCTCCGGAACGTACTTTCGCTTTGTAAAGCTGCTTGTGTGAGTTGCCTGTGTGCGGATGTGACTGACCCAGCACCGACTTGGTGACGGTACCCATTCTTTGGCACTAGGGACCAGGGAACACCGAGACAGACTTGACAAGTTGGTTCTTTTACTGCTCTATCATTTTTGTATTCTGGTGCGGCAGAGGGCTGGCGCCTGTCTGGAGCGGTTGTGGAAAAAGGACAGAGGTGTGAAAACGCAGGTTCCTGGGGACTGCCCTCCATGGCTGCCTATAAAGCCAAAAGATCATTTTTATGCCTTTGCCCCACGGTGTCTCGAGCTCTTCAGTAACAGACCTTTGGATGCCGCTTTCCCTGGTGTTGGGATTTGTGGAGGGAAGTGGACACTAACCACCGAGGGTTCCGTGTGCTCCCCAAGGAACACCAGGGTTTGAAGCTGCCATGGATGACGGGGGAATGGCATTTCTTTCAACGGATGAGACAGACGCTTCACAAAACACACCTTTATTCATGAGGACTGGAGACAGGCTTGCAACCGAGAGACCAGCCTGATAGCTGCAGTGCAAGGTGGGTGTGTGTGGCGGTCGCAGACCTCAGCTGGGGGCGGCTGGGCCTGCTGCCCTGGCCTGCAGAGCTGGAACCCCGGTCGGCAGGCGGGGCTGGCAATCCTAGTTTCCTGACATTTCAGTGATTTCTCACATGCTGTTCCCAGTATCACAAAGCTACACGTGTCCTCCAAGGTCACATGAGAAGACCCTGTTGATGTTTGCTGAACCAGAGCCTCCTATTGGGTGGGCTGGGAGCAGGTGGCTCCCAGGGCACACAGATGCACGATGTGATCAGCGGTGAAGGCCTCTGTCCCAGGCATGGGCCAAAGTCCTTCCTCTGCCTGAGCTGCTGAGCGCGGGTGAAGACATGGCTTTTCTGAGGGCTTAGGCTTTGAACACGTGGCACCAGCCCGTGGCCCAGCAGCATAGCTGGGTGTGCCCAGGAGGGAGCAGCAGAGTGCCGTGGCCAGGTCTGTACACTTGGTGCCACACCCCCTCCCGTGCAGAAGACCTTTTTAACATGACGGCCTTGAGGGCAAGGCGTTAAGGCCACGGCCAGTGGAGGGAGGCTGTGGACCCACTGCCCCTTGGAAGCTGAAGACAGATCTGCTGGGAGGAGGAAGGGGCAAGGTTTGGCCTGGGGTCCTAGAAATGGATGCCACGGGATTGGCCACTGGGTGACAAGGTCAGAAGGCCTGTAGACCTGTCCAGCCTTCTGAGACTGGGATTGAGCTCAGCCAGGTTCAGAGTCGGCAGCAGGAGTCCCCCCGGCCCTCCCTCTTAACGTAATCGTGCAGCCGGAAGTGGGGCTCTCCGGGCGCCTTCATGGAGCGCTGCTTCAACTCCCTACAGAGCAAGGGTGACAAAACAGCATGGCCTCCTGTGCCCCAGCAAGAGGGTTCTGACCCTGGGCTTGGTCTTCCTGGTGACTCCCAGGACTTACTTTGCTATGCCTGTGAAGGCCAGGTCCACATTGAGGCCTGTCTTGGCACTGGTCTCCATGAACGGCAGCCCATACTCCTGCAAGCAGCCGCTGCCAGCCGGGTGGTGGCCTGGCGTGGTGGGGGCATCCCGGGCTCCACAGCCTCAGGGGCACCCTCCTCGCCACCCACCCTCCCCTGACTCACCTTGGCCAACTTCTCCCCGTCTTCCCTCTTCACCACATGCTCGTGGGCGGAGTCCACCTGGCCCGGGCACAGAGGTCTTGATGATAGCTGGCCCATGGCTTGCCACCCGACCCCCTCACCTTTGCTCCGTGGGGCTGGGGTGGACAGGACAGGACGGGCCTCCCACCTTGTTCCCCAGCAGCATGAGCACCACGTTGTGCTGGGCATACTCCTGGATCTCGGTCAGCCAGGCCTGTGGGGGGAAAGGCTGATGCCCCTGGCACGCCCTGCCCGTGCCCCAAGGCCTCTGCCTGTCTGCAGAGGAGCCCCCTGTGTGTCAGGCAGAGGCACCCACCTCACAGACACCTTACCCAAGGAGACACATCAGAAAGTTGGAATGTCACCCGGGACCACCTTAGCCCATACTCAACCTGAGCCACCTCCATCCCAGAGGGACCCTGGTGGCCTGTGCCTGGCGGAGGTTGGGGTGGGTCAGCCCTACCAGGAAGGTGGCCACTGACCTGGATGTTGTCAAAGGAGGCCTTGCTGGTGACATCATAGAGCAGCAGCAGTGCTGGGAGCAGAGGGGCAGTGAGGACGTCCCCTGTTGCCCACCCCCTCATGCTCAGATACCCCCTCCAAGCAGGGCACCCACAGACCACAGTCCCAACTCCCTGGGGGTCAGGCCATGCATCCACGGGCTCACCATGAGCGTCCCGATAGTAGGCGTGCGTGACACTGCGGAACCGCTCCTGGCCAGCTGTGTCCCAGATCTGCAGCAACAGGCACCTGTCAGGCTGCCTAGCCTCTCCCTGATGTCCCCTGCCCCCAGCTTGCCCTGCCAGACACCTCACCTGCAGCTTCACCTTCACGCCATCCACGTCCAGAACTTTGTTCTGAAACAGAACCAGCCAACTCCAACGAGGGCCTAGCACCAGCCCCTGGCCCGGCTCCCAAGGGTGGGGTGGGGGGAGCGGTGTGGAGCCAGCACTGAGCTCAGGTCCGTTGATAGGAGTTTGAGGGTCGGGGGCCCTGCCCCTGGCTGAGTCCCTAAAGTCATTCTTGAGCTATTGCTTGCCCCCCCACACACACACCACCTGCTTCTGTTCTGACCACCTTCCGTCCTGCCTGCAGGTCACACACCGCCTAAAACCCAAGTGCTCTTCGGGCCACCCAGCCCTCCTGGTGGCCCCATGCACAGAGGGTGCCCAGGGCCCCTCCCTCTCAGATGGCCACCCTGGTGATGGACCATGGCCTGTTGTCTCCAGGTCTGGGCCAGCATGTTCCTCGGCCCACCTGGAGGCTCTCCTTCTCCTCCCTATCCCCCAGGACCTCTCAAGCCCAGCGCCTTCCCCTCTGTCTCCCAGCCCAGCCCAGCCCTGGCCACCCTCCTCGTCCTGGGGCCCGCCCCCACCGGCTCCCCGGTGCCCACTTTCCAACCCCAGCACGCCCCTCCTCTGCGCAGAGTGCAGCCTCCGCCCGCCCCCACGTCCTCACTTGCTCTACACGTGCTGCTCCTGCTTGGAGCCACCTGCACAGATTTGAAGTCACCCACAGTATGACCCCAGGCCTTTTGCTAACACTGCCTGGGTTTCCCCATCTGCAAGCAGGGATGACCAGGATGCCAATCACATTGGCTGCTCCAGTAACTTAATGAACTATTATATGCAAAGCATTGAGAACCATCTGGCTAAAAGTGTATGTTCTAATTTAAAAGACTCTCCCCACAGGGTGTCAGCTCCACAAGGGCTGGGCCCGTGCCCAGTGGGCACCGCTTGTTCGTGCGTGCTGGCAGTATTCCCCAGCCGGGCCCTCTGGGCTGAGGACTAGATAGGAGACAGGAAGTGGCCCAACCCCAGTCCCATCTGCTGGGGTGGGGGTGGGGGCTTCAAACCACAGCCCAAGACCTGGGTGGCTGGAGCGCACACCACCTCCCTCTCTGCAAGCCCTGCTGTCAGAGTGCTTCTGGGTCTCCAGGGAACCAGGCGCAGCCATCTGCTGGGCTGGGGAGGCAGCTGGAGAGGACATCTCGCCTTCCCTGGCACCCTGAGCAGGGTGCAAACCACATGGCCTCACCTCCTGCCGGAGAGCTAAGAGGGAGGTGGGGAAGGGGGCACCAAAACAAAGGACCACCCCCCTCTGGCCCAACCTGACCCCTCTGGCACCTCAACTCTGATTCATCCCAGAGGACTTGAGGGAGCCTGGCCCCGCAAAACAGGATAGAGAATGGCTCCCCAGACTGGAGCAATTTCCACCCCCCACCCCGCCTTCCTGTCCCTGGAATGGGCCTCCCTCCCAGCCGCCTGCTAACTGGGTCTAATTAAAGGGTGAGAAAATGCAAATCCAAGATTTGCTGAGAACACACCAGCACCTCAGCACGCGGCGGCATTCAGACGGGTGGGCAGAGGTGGGGGGCCCTGGTGCCAGAGCCCCGTAGGGCCCTGCTTAGGATGGGGGCATCTCCTCACCCCAGGGCCGGGACCTCTTCCCCAAGTGAGCCCTGGAAGCCCTCCTCCCCAGGTCCTGGGTGGTGTATCTGCTCCAGCACCAGAGCCACCTGTTTTGTAGGACATGGGCAGGCCACCTGGCACCTCCCACAGGCTCAGGACCTCCTCTGTACAGTGGGGCCACAGTACTGGCCTCCTGAGTGGACATGGGCCTTGAGTGTCCTCTGTCACCACCCTGGGGGCGCCAGCACTACCTCCACCAAAGCACAGGATACAGTCCCCTAGGTAGAGCCAGCCACTGACACGGGAACGATCTCTGCTGCTCAGGTGCCCCCACTCTGCTTGGCGGCTAAGGTTTCCCACCTCAACTGCCCTCGCCCCGGGATCTGAGCGGCCCAGCTACGAGTCCCAGATCATGAGCCCATCGGTACCACCAGCTTCCCAGCGGTACTGGGGCGATGCAGTGAGCTGGCGTGGGGCCCAGGGCCTGGTTGGGCCTGGCCAAGGCTCGAGACATCAGCCTCCACTCTCACCCGGAAGTCGATGCCCACAGTGGAGATGAAGGTCCCCGCCAGGAAAGCGCCATCCTTGAAGCGCACAAGCAGGCAGGTCTTCCCCACGCCCGAGTCCCCAACCAGCATGACCTAGGGCAGGCAGGACAGTCAGAGGTGTCAGGCTGAGCTGGCCTGGCCAGAGAGGGACTGTGGCTCAGGGGCAGGACTGGAGGGACTGGAGGGCGGTGTCCCAGGCCTGCAATTTCAGCAGGGCCTGGGGGAGATGGCAGCCACGGTCCCCACTGGCCTGGATGCCCAGCTTATGCCTCTGGAAGGCTTGGGCCCCTCTCTTCCGAGCAGTGGTCCATCTCAGTTGCTGGGGGTGAGGCCAGCTGCCTCCGTCCAGGACCCTGCCACGGACACCATGCTTGATCTGGGAGGGGGTATCTGGGGACTAACGGGGAGCAGAGCTGATGGGGGCGGCAGCTGGGGACCTTCTAAGACTTGTGATGGCCTCTGTGCCAGGGGTATTCTTCAAATCCCAGCAGGGCTTGGGAGGAATTTGCCAAACCAGGGTCAGACCTTGCCCCGAGGAGGGCGTGGGCTGGGTCTGTGGACAGGGACAGCAGGCAGGGCTCCCCTCCCCCGACCTGCTGCCAATCGAGCCCAAACTCAAAGATGGTCCTACTGAAACCCCATTCGCACAGCTCTGCCTCGGTCTGGGGAGGCTCCGAGTGCTCCCCACCCAACTGGCAAGCCCCTTCCTAGCCTCTTCCCCCTCCAAAAAAAGGGAAGATCCACAGACCGTGGGGGCGAGGGAAGGCGGCATATGGGGAAAGAGACTGGGGCGCAGGTCGGGGCTAGGGCATTAGGGCGCAGGGAGGGGGCGCTGCCAGGCACTGATGTCTGCGGGACCGCTTGTGACGCCCTGCCAGCTGGGGGTAGGGGACAGGTCCTGCCAGCTGTTGAATCCCCCAAACCTGGGCTTGACAGCTGTGTGTGTGCGTACGATTCCCGCGCCAGCACTTCTAGCTGCGGGGTGCCGCCCGGGCCAGCTCCGCGCCGAGGGTCCGCGGGCCCTGCACCCCCTCCCGGAACCCCTCCCCTCTTGGCTCGGACCCGGCGCCACCTGCTGCTCTCGCCTGGGGGGTGCCCGGCTCACCTTGAAGGCGACGTCGTAGAAGTCGCCGCCGCCGCCAAGGGAGGGCCGGCTGGGCTGCAAGGGCCCGTTGGGCGCCGCGTCGGGGCCGGGGCGCGCAGTCCCGGGGCGCGCCGGCCGGGGCCCGTTGGCAGCGGGCAGCGCGGAGGCGGCGGGCGCGCCAGCCCCCTTGCTCTTGGGGGTCTTCTTCCTGGACATGGCGGGGTGGCGCTCAGTGCGCTGCCGCCGCGGCCGCCGCGCCCCGGGCCGTCCCGCTTCCCGCGCCGGCCGAGCGCAACCCAGACCCGAACCCTCTCCCTGGCGGCCGCGGCGACATCCCCAGCCCGGCGCCCCGCCTCCCGCCGCCGCCACCGCCGCGGGGCGGGGCCATGCAAATGTGCCGCTCGCGCCCAGCCCAGGCCCAGCGACCCTTCCTGGTCGCGGGGGGCACGCACCGCACGTGGGTCGGCGGGCCTGGCGAACAAGCGCCCCGGGGTCCTGTGCCCCCTCTGCCCGCCCTGCTCCAGCCCAGCGCCCCCTCGGACCGCCGCCGGGCCTGGGACGCGGGAGCTGTCCTGACATGAGGGCGCTGGGACACAGGGCCCGCAGGGGTTGGCAGCCTGCAGCTGTCCCTTCTCGCTCAGAGAGGCCTGCCCCTTGGCCTGCAGCAGCACACCGTCTGAGGGTCCCCTCCGGAGGGCCTCTGCCCCCAAGGGTCTGCAAGGTGGGAGGCCCCTCCCCTGGGCTGTAGCTGGCCCCTAAGCCTGCCCATTCCAGGTCTGGCCCCAAGGTGGCCCGCGCTGATTCTCCAAACCCTGAGCTGGTCCCTGGCACAGTCCTCTCCAGGCCTGACACACCCTCCCGCCGGGGCTGACTGGAGCTCTCGGTTTAAGAATGAGCCTGAGGTGGTCAGAGCTGGGGGGCAGTGGGTGCAGGGGGCGGTGTCCCTGGGGTGGGGTGCTTCCTGGTGCTCCTCTGGGAGCCAGAGGGATGGCCTGGCTGTCCCCCAAGATGTGACAGCTGCCACCAGGACCCTGGGCCCTTCAGAAGCCTAAGTCCTCCCAGCTGGCAGGGCCCAGAGCTCAAATAATGAGCTGCCCCTGGGGCTCAGAGGCCTGAGAAAACACAGATGGCGGGACGTGCCCAGCAGAGCGGTTACTCGAGAGGGCCTGGCAGCTGCCCGCACAGAAGAGGCCACGGAGAGCTGCCCTGCATTGAGTGCTACCACATCCCAGACACTTGTCATTGTCAACCCTACCCTGTGGGATGGCTGCTGCTGTGGTTCCCGGTGTACAGGTAGGGACACCGAGGCCCAGAAAGGTGAGGGGAGCTGTCCAAGGTCACCAGGCTAGGAAGGAGCAGAGCCAGGATTTGCCCCTGGGAACTCTAGCTCCCAGAACGTAAACTGTCCCATGGCAGAGTTGGTTCCGAGCTCCCCGGAGCTTCCTCAGGGACCTATCAGAGCTGGGGGACAAAACTGGGAAAGCCCCCTCAGAGCCCCCAGGCTGCCTTTCCTTTCCACGCCCCCTCACCTCTTCCAGGCCAGTCCCCAGATGTGTGCGCAGTGGGTCTGGGGCAGGGTATTGGGCTCCAGCCGTGCACCCCTGCAAGGCCAACTTCAGGACAGTTGGCCCCTGGTCTCAGCTAGGGCATCAGCAGCTGCCACCCACTGGCTCCAGGGTCCTGGGCAGTGGACTCCCCACACCCTCCTGCCAGCTGCTGCCCAGGGCACACCCAGGCCATGGAAACCAGGAGGAGTTGGGTGCTTTGGGGCGGGGCAGGAGTGCTGATGCGTGACCAGAGAAAGTGGGAGGCCCGGCACGGAGGGGAGCTTTGAGCAATGGAGGAGACGGACTTGCCCTTGTAACCTTTAAAATTGGGAGAGTTTCCATAAAAACCCAGGTCTCTGGTTCCTCTTGAAAAGAGGGGGGCCCCTGGGTGCCTGCATCATGGCCCCCACTCCCTTGGCCTCCCGAGGCCTCCTAATCTTGATCGTTATGTCTCTTGGTTCCTCTGTCTGCCATCTGTTTCACCCTGTGGAATGTAAACTCTCTGGGCACAGGAAGCAGCTTGTCTTGGTCACTGCTGTGTCCCTAGCAGCTGGCCCTGAGCCTCAATCAATAGTTATTACACTGGCGAAAGAAACACGAGTTAGAGACACAGGCCTCACTTCAGGAGGACATGTTGTTGCTAACAAGGATTTAAGGCAGAGTGTGCGTCAACCTGCAGTGAGAGCAAGGCTGTGTGGAGGAGGGAGCATTTGCACTGGGCTTTGAAGGTTGCGCTGGAGTCTGACAGAAGGTGAGACAGGGAAACTCACCGGGTGGAGGGACTGAATTCGCACAGGCTCCAAGTGCCAGGGGGTGGGCACTTGAAGCTGAACAGGCCAAGTGTGGTCTGGTTGCTTGGAGGAAATGGTAAGGCAGGAGGGGACCAGATCGTAAGGAAATCGAAATGTTATGCCTAGGACCTTGGACATCGTTCAGCAGGAAGCAGAGAGTCATGCCTGGTTTCTGAGCAGAGGACACGGTGCTACAGGAATACTGGGGCGTGGCAGGCAGAGATGAACGGTGGAGCCTGTGGGCGGGGGATGAGTCCGTGGGGGAGGGATTGCAGTAACCCAGGGCAGAGGTTATAGGGACAGAGAGGTTTTCCAGGAGGGACAACATCTGCAGCCCTGGAGGCAAGGAAGGAAGAGTGAGAGTCCACGGGACAGAGACGTGGATTAAAGTCTTTGCTATTCTTCCCAGTGAGGGGGAGGGTCTCTGTGCCCTGTCCTTGAATCTGGGCAGAAGCTGTGACTGCTTTGACCAATAGCTATGGCAGAAGTGACTTTGTATCCATTTCTGGACCCAGACCTTCCTGTGTCCTGGAATAGTCTTTTCTCCCCTGCTGGGAGGAAGCCCAAATAGCACTGTGGGGAAACCCACGTGGAGAGACACGGATTTGTCAACCCTGACAGTAAAGAAGCCATCTCGGTGGCGGATGCCCCGGCCCCAGCTGGTGCCGTGCAGAGCAGAATGAGCTGTCCCCACGGAGCCCTTCCAAGTTTCAGATTCATAAGCATTTGGGGGATGTTTGTTACACAGCAATAGATAACTAGAACGGGCTGCCAGCAAGGGCAAGGAAGGGAGCCAGTATGGTGGGAAAGGCCCAGAGGGTGGCCTTGGCTGGGTCTGGGGATGTCCAGAGGCTTGGGACCCACAGGCCTGGAGACGAGAAGAGGCCAGGGCAGGTCCCTGAGGCAGGGTCTGGAGTCTAGATGAGCTCTTGCTGTGGCCTCCTGACTTGTCCTGCTGGGTGTCCGACCTTGTTCTGGAGTGACATGTGCCTTGAGTCCCCAGCCATGATGACCCAGGGGGCCCATGGCCCAGGATGGTCCCACTCTGGGCTCCCATTTTCCAAGCCCTCCAGCTTCACCCCCACGCTCTGCTCACCCACAGAGCTTGGCCCTCAGGCTGGCCTTTGCATGCTGGAGAGGGGACACGGGCAGGAGGGCATCCTCCTCAACCTTCCAGGCTCTTCCTGGAGCCTTCCTTGGCTCCTGCTGCCCTTTCTTGCTCCCCGCATGCTCTCCAGTGGTCTCCGGGGGGCTGTGCTGCCTCTGCCAGCCTGTGAGCTCTCTGAGGACAGGGCCCCATCTCGCCTGCTCCTGCTCCCGCCCCCAGCCAGCACTGAAGGGAGAGCCGTGTAGCTGAGCAGGAGAGAGCTAGGCTGGACTTCGAGGGTCCTTTAGCAAGTGGGGGAATGCAAAGCCCCCAAAGCTTGCGCCCCTGGAGCACCTCTGCAGAATTCAGTCCTACAGAACTTGGCCGTCTGTGCTGTCAGGGTGGGAACAGTGCCAGAAGGGCAGAGAGCCATCTGGGTCCCTGGCTTGCTGTGTGACCCTGGGCAAGTAGCATCCCCTCTCTGGGCCCCCTCCCTTGCATGAGACAAGGGGGTGGGAGGAGCTGATCTCCGAGGTCCCTTCCAGCTCAAACACCTTATGTTCTGTGAAATCTGCGTGAACGTTGCCATGGAGACATCAGAGGAACCGCAGCAGCAATGAGTGTGACTTCCACCGGAGAGAGAAGAACTGAGTCACCCCAGAAAGTGGGTGACGTCAGAGATGTGCTTCCCCCGATGCCCAGGTGTGCAGGGGCCACACGAGTGACAAGTGTCCTGCCCCTGAGAGGACACTCCCCGGCACCCCACTCACCTTTATGGCCCTGAGTAGTGACAGGTGGGTGTCCCTCCTTGCCTGAAGGGGGACCCTTTGTGTGGGGCCAAAGCAGAGAGCTGTTCCCTCGCAGGTGTGACCACAGCGACTGAGAGGTGCTCCACTGCGAGGAAGATGAGCTAATGCAGAAGTCACGTCCGCCTCTTACTGCTCGTCACAGCAGTGTCCTCACCCCTACGGGCCAGGGGCCTGCTCACAGCAGCGCTGGCCCCCAGTCCCTGAGTGGGCCGCCTTGGCCACAGGAGGAGGCAAAGCCCAGGCTTGTGGCTCCAGGCTCTCCAGGCAGCCCTGGAGTGACATGCGTGTGGCTTCACGGCAGATGCTGGCATCAATGCAAAGTAATGCAACAGACCCCTATGGAAAGGTGACAGTGACTAAGGCCCCCAAACAATCTTTGCCCCAGGCCTCAGTTAAGTGCTTGTCTTGCATTGTTTCTTTTTCATTAATTATAACAATAACATGATTTTTGTGGCATGTCAACACCACGAAAGATAAAAGTGAGAACAAACATTAACCTTGTCACGTAGACCCCGCTCCTCAGTGGTAACCACTGTCAGGTGTGGTGACGGTGTCTGCGTTAAATCGGCTATTGCAGCTGTAACAAATGACCACAAACACAGCGGTATAACGCTGTGGTCCCCAACGCCTGGGCTGCAGACCGGCACTGGTCCCTGGCCTGTGAGGACCCGGGCTGCACAGCGAAGCTCCATCTGCATTTGCAGCCGCTCCCATTGCTCCATCGCCACCTGAGCTCTGCCTGTCATTAGATTCTGCACTATGGTGAGTCGCATACTTATTTCATTATATATCACAATGTAATAATAATAGAAGTGAAGTGTAAAGTAAATGTAATGTGCTCGAATCATCCCGAAACCGCCCCGTCCCCAGTCCGTGGAAAAATTGTCTGCCATGAAATTGGTCCCTGGTGCCAAAAAGTTTGGGCACTACTGGTATAAAACAACCCAAATTTACTATCACACAGTCAGGAGCCAGAGGTGCAGAATGAGCCTTACGGGGCTAAAGTCAAGGTATAGGCAGGGCTGGTTCCTTCCGGAGCCGCCGAGGGAGAGTCTGTTCCTCACCTCTGCTAGCTCCTGGTAGCTGCCAGCGTTCCTTGGCTCCTGGCCGCATCACTGAAGCCTCTGTCCTCAAATCTCCTGCTGCTGTCCTTCTATAGGGATACTTCTGATTACATTCAGGGCCCAGCTGAATAATCCGGAATAATCCCCTACCTCAAGATCCCTAATTTCATCCCATCTGCACGTACTTGGCAGGTGGAGCATGGCCAGGTTTTGAGGATCAGGACCTGGATATCTTCGGGGCCCATCGTTCAGCTGACACGACATCACTCAGGTTTTCCGTTTTGTGATTTTATTGGAAGCAGGGGTTTTGTGACTGAGACAGATGTAAAATTCACTACAGTAGGGATTTCTTTTCTCTGTGCTTTGTCCAGTTTCTTTAGGTCTCGAAATTAGGCTAATAAATGCATTGGATATTTACACATAAAATACACTTGAGGCCAGGTGCGGTGGCTCACGCCTGTAATCCCAGCACTCTGGGAGGTTGAGGCGGGCAGATCGTTTGAGCTCAGGAGTTCAAGACGAGCCTGAGCAAGAGAGAGACCCCGTCTCTACTAAAAATAGAAAGAAATTAGCTGCATAACTAAAAAATATATAGAAAAAATTAGCCGGGCATGGTGGCGCATGCCTGTAGTCCCAGCTACTCGGGAGGCTGAGGCAGGAGGATCGCTTGAGCCCAGGAGTTTGAGGTTGCTGTGAGCTAGGCTGACGCCACGGCACTCACTCTAGCCCGGGCAACAGAGTGAGACTCTGTCTCAAAAAAAAAAACAAACAAAAAAAAAAACCAAAATCCCAGATCATACAGATGTTTACAGTGATGGATTACATTTATCTAAGCAATTGTAAGATGTTAGCTAAATTTGTAACAAATATGCTTTTTTTCCCTCTAATTTTCTTTTTTACAGAGATGAGGTCTCATTATGTTGCTCAGGCTGGTCCTGAACATCTGACCTCAAGCCATCCTCCCGCCTCGGCCTCCCAGAACACTGGGATTACAGGTGTGAGCCACCACACCTGGCCCATTTTACAAATTTTTTTTTTTTTTTTGAGACAGAGTCTCACTTTGTTGCCCAGGCTAGAGTGAGTGCCATGGCATCAGCCTAGCTCACAGCAACCTCAAACTCCTGGGCTCAAGCGATCCTACTGCCTCAGCCTCCCGAGTAGCTGGGACTACAGGCATGCGCCACCATGCCCGGCTAATTTTTTCTATATATATTTTTAGTTGGCCAGATCATTTCTTTCTATTTTTTAGTAGAGACGGGGGTCTCACTCTTGCTCAGGCTGGTCTCGAACTCCTGACCTTGAGCGATCCACCCGCCTCGGCCTCCCAGAGTGCTAGGATTATAGGTGTGAGCCACTGCGCCTGGCCTACAAATGTTTTAAGTGAACAACTTGCAAACCCTAGGAATGGAAAAACACTAAGAATGCACAATTATAAGCATTTATAACCATCACAACTGTGGCTGAAGACTGGTCATACCTGTCTTCTGAAATGAGGTCTCAAAGCACTCTAGTTAAAAATAAAAGGTTTTAGGCGGGGAGCAGTGGCTGCAAGCAATGGCTGTCCACATCACTGGCTAGTGTACACGTGAACTAAAATTTCTAGATTTGGGGAGAAGCAAATGCTGCTCCTATCACCTGCTCTGCTTCTGGTCCTCAGTTCATGCAGGGGGTGGGCCCGCTGCCCCTGCCCGCTGGAGAAGGCTTGCTGCAGGGGGCTGTTTTGACATCGTCCATCAAATGTGCAGTCATATGGCTGGTTCAGGTTTCTGAAAAGAGTGCGGAATAGCTGCCTCGCATAAACGTAATCTGGGGCTTCCTTGAAGCACAGCCCACAGCAATCGTTTAAGTACATGGCAAATTCTGCAGGAAACCTCTTACGTAAAGTTTCAGTAGGAATGGACATCATCTTTTCACTGATCTTTTCGCGTTTTTGTTTCTTTGTTGCAGCCTTTAGTTCTTGCTGTTTTTTTTTGTTTTTATTTTTTGGATTTTTTTTTTTTAAGAGATGGGGTCTTGCTCTGTTTCCCAGGCTGGAGTGCAATGGTGCGCTCAATCACAGCTCACTGTAACCTTGAACTCCTGGGCTCAAGTGATGCTTCTGCTTTAGCATCCCAAGTAGCTGGAAGTGCAGGCACACACCACAATTTCGACATATGTATGTATACACCCATGAAACCATCATGGGTGTCTATCAATCACGATAAGGAACATATCGATCACTTCCACATTTACCTTTCAATCATCTGGGTTGTCAGGGTGTTTGGCCTTCTCCCAAGATCCTCTGCAGACAGTCCTTCAGGGCTGTCCACTCAGGCAGGGGTTCCTGGGGTAGGTTGGGGTTGGGGGAGCCCCCAGACCATACTCAAGGTCTGGTGCAGAGAGCAAGTGAAAGGACCCAGGGGAACCTCTAGGGGGTGGTGTTGCCCAGGCTTTTGGTTTGACCTTGCCTGGTATCTGCGCTTCCCAAATACTCTGCTGTGTGAATAAGGCTTGTTACCCGTGCGGTTCAAACTCCATCTTTACTGATTTAAAAAAAAAAAAAATCGTCTATTTGATCTGTATAATTCAGAGGAAGGTAATTAAGTCTCCCACAATGACTTTGTTTTTCAAAGTGTTTGTGTTTCACCCAGTTTAGCTTTGTGGGTTGACATTTTATTTTTGAGAACACAAATGGTTCATAATACATTCTATACAGATTGTACCTGTTATTCGTGTAAGAAACACACACTCTTTTCCCACTTAACACCTTTTGCCTTGGGTTCTATTTTTCTGGAATTAATACGGCCACTCTTACCTTCTTTGTGTTTGCATTTTCCTTATTCTCAGCCTTTTTGGCTTGCTTGTTTTAGCTGTGCTCTTGTAAACAGCATTTACCTGGATTTAACATTTTTTTCTCAGTGAGAATCCTTGTGCTTTAATATGAGAATTTAACTCGTTTACGTTACTGTGATCAGCCATGTGCTCGGCTGTGTTCCTATCATCTTACTTCGTGTGTTTTGATGAACACATTGATCCATTGTTCTTCTTTTAATCCTTTCCTGAACTGATCAGGTGTCCTTTTTTTTTTTTTTTTGAGACAAAGAGTCTCACTCTGTTGCCCGGGCTAGAGTGAGTGCTGTGGCGTCAGCCTAGCTCACAGCAACCTCAAACTCCTGGGCTCAAGTGATCCTCCTGCCTCAGCCTCCCGAGTAGCTGGGACTACAGGCATGCGCCACCATGCCCGGCTAATTTTTTCTGTATATATATTTTTAGCTGTTCATATAATTTCTTTCTATTTTTAGTAGAGACGGGGTCTCGCTCTTGCTCAGGCTGGTCTCGAACTCCTGAGCTCAAGCGATCCTCCTGCCTCAGCCTCCCAGAGTGCTAGGATTACAGGCGTGAGCCACCGTGCCCGGTCAGATCAGGTGTTCTTACTTCTTTTCTCCCCTTCTAGCGTTTGCATTTCTTTTACGCTAATAGTATCATTAACTGTTAAGAAAAACCATTGAGCTTATATTTTATCAAGAAACATTTCTCCAGTGTCTCCCTCCCTGGACCAAATACATTTCATTTTCTCTCTCTCACCATGTAGTTTTGGAAGTAGTTTAGAATTTCATTTCCAGATCATTAATTTGCTTCTTTATACACACGTCTTTTCTATTTCAGAAATCCTTCCTCGACAATTGCGTTTTACCCCACAGCCACCTTCCAGCATTTGGACTTGATTCATCTACTCTGCTCATTTTGCACCACTGCGTCTTGTGGGTGCGTCTTCCCTCATCCCGAGTTCTGCAACCCGACGTTAGTCACTTAACTGCCATTCAAGCTTGAGTGTGGAGTACAATCCCAGCTCTACCGCTTAGCTGCTGGGCGACCCGGCACATTTCTTAACCTCTCTGTGCCTCAGTTACCTCATTTAATTAAGGGAATAATCACAGCACCCACTGGTAGAGCCGTGAGGACTCACTGGAATAAGGCAGTGAGTGGGTGGACAGGCAGTGCAGGATGTGGGTTTCCTCCCTCCTGTCTCCAGAAGCCCCCACGCCAAACCTCCCCGGAGCTGCGCGCGCTCCTCTTTTCTCCCGCCCTGCCGCACGCGGGCTTGGAAGACGGCGGCTGGGGAACTGAGGCGGGCGGGCGCAGTAGGAAGCCGCGCCCGCCTGGGGACGCGCCCGCGCGGAGGGAGGACGGCGGCAGAGGCCGGCCGGCGGGCGGACACCGTCTCGGGCCAGGGCAGGAGAAGGGACGGACGCACCGCCGAGCCGGCGCCGCGGGGAGGAGGGTGGAGCCCGCGGACGCCCCGCCCACCGCCCCCTAGCTCGCAGGGGCGGGGCTTTAAAATGTCCCCGCCCACCCCGCGCCAGCCAACTCTGCACTGCGACGGGCGGAGCCTCCCGACGCCCCACCTCTCGCCGCGGCCGACTCCGCGGCGCAGGGGGCGGAGCCTGAGCCTGCCCCGCGCCGCGCCCCGAGGAGGAGGAGGAGGAGGAGGAGCGCGCGGCGGGGCCCGCACTGCGGCGCGAGCGCGCGAGCGGGCGGCAGAGCACCGGAGCGCGGCCTGGCCCCGAGCGCCGAGCGGGCGCCGCGCAGACAGAGACGCCGCGGCCGCAGCCCGGATCCCGCCCCCGCTCCGCCATGCAGTCCGCGGGAGCCGCCTGAGGCGAGGCCGCCAGCGCGGGGCGGGCCTCGGGGCCGGCGGGGCCATGCGCGCGCTGCCCTGACGATGCCGCCCGCCGCGCCCGCCCGCCTGGCGCTGGCCCTGGGCCTGGGCCTGTGGCTCGGGGCGCTGGCGGGGGGCCCCGGGCGCGGCTGCGGGCCGTGCGCGGCCCCCTGCCTGTGCGGCCCGGCGCCCGGCGCCGCCTGCCGCGTCAACTGCTCCGGCCACGGGCTGCGGGCGCTCGGGCCCGCGCTGCGCATCCCCGCCGACGCCACAGTGCTGTGAGTACCCGGGCCGCGGGCGGGCGGTTGCCATGGCGCCGGGCGGCCCCGGCCCCAGCATCGCGGCGAGGCCGCGCGGGGACTGAGGGGCGCGGGCAGCCCCGGGGCGCCGGGACCCTGGCGGGGAGGCCGCGCTTCGCGGGCGGCGGCCGGCGGGCTCGCGGGGCGTGGGCGCGCTCCCCGGCCTCGGGAAGCGGAGACGGAGCGCGGGCCAGGCCGCTCCCAGGGCGAGGCTCCAGCGCGGGGATGTCGGCCCGACTAAATAAGGAAAACCTGGAACGGCGGCTGGCGCGGCCCAGAGGGAAGCGGAAAAATCCCGGTTTTTGTGAAAACAAACATGCCACACGGTGGGGCTCCGTGGGCATGCGACAGCTTGCGGGGGCGGGGTGGGGAGGTCGCGGTCCGTCGCGAAGATAAACACACGCTAATTAGAGGCTAATTAGCACGCGGCCTGCGGCTGGGGCATTCCCTCGGAGGTGGAGATCGCTGCGGGGCGGCAGGGAAGGCTTCCTGGAGGAGGTGTCTGGAGGAGAATTTGATGGATGTGTAGAATTGGGCTGGGAGTTAAGAAGGGACAAGGAGGTAGGTCCAGAGGAAGAGACGAGGGAAAGGTGTGAGCAAAGGGCTGGAAGCTGGACTCGGCATGTGTGGCAGGGGCAGGACAGGATGGGAGGTGGGCTCTCAGGGGGGTTGGGGTCATGAGGGACCTCAGATGCCATGCTCTTGGGTTCCAAAGCTGTCCTGAGGACAAGGTGGTGGGATTGCCTTTGCGGGGTTTTAAACATTGTCAGGTGTGCATTCTGGGAATGCAAACAACAGGTGGCCTTTATTAAGAGGTTGCCTTGAGCCAGGCCTGTGCCAGGCTCTTGTTGCAGATTGTCGTGCTTAACCCTTATCCTAACCCTCTGAGGCGTAGGTAGAGTTACCAAGGAGGTAACTGAGGCTTGGAGCGGTGACACGATTCGTCCAAGCTGTCACAGCCAGGACGTGGCAGAGTAGGGGTTTGGACCTGTGACATGCCCTGGACTCAGGGTTGGCTTGACAAGGGCACAAGGGACTAAGATTTGCAGACAGTCATCCCCAGAGCTGGGGGGCATCTCAGGGCATGCTGATATAGCCCCTTGGATTTCTAGGCACTTCCAGGCTCCTGAGCCAGGATGCCGTCGCTCCCTGGCTGTGTGCTGGTGCCCAGGGGAGCTGTTAGCATCCCTGGGTGTGGGGCCCACCATGTGATTTTGTAGTGTTCCTTGGTGACTGTCTCATGTAGCCACCTTTAATTAGGGGAGCCCTGTGTCCTTGGGGCTTTGCTGGGTGGTCTTGAGGGTGGGGGAAGAACACTGTCTCTGGGACTGGCTGGGAATCGTGGGTGCTGTGGGTGCCGCACTGCTCGTGTTATCATGCTCCCTGGCCACTGAAGCTGAAGCATTTGTGGCGCGGCTGTCTCTGTGGAGATCCCCCGACCCCGCCTGCCAGCAGCGCCCACAGAATTGCATCAGACCCACCCTCCCGTTGCTCCTCTATGCTGTGGGTGGGGGCGCCTCTCTGCTGGGGTGGATGCCCTGGGGGTCAGGCCTGGCTCCCGCTGGTTGTTCCTGCTTCCCGGTTCCTGGTGCCATCCTGTCGGTCACCCTGGCTTCTCAGGAGCTGTCCAGGAAATGAAGGATCCTGGTGGGTCAGCTGAGGGGCCTGCGGTGAGGCTTTGGCTGTCTGCCGCGCTCAGCCCTGTTGCCTGGCATGTACCCTGCTCAGGCTCTGGTCCTGGGTTTTGGAGGATGGTGTTCCTGGGAGCTGGTAGCCTGTCCCAGCCTGAGCTGGCAGGATTCTTAGAGTGGCTGGCCCTTCTAAGTGTGCAGTGGGACATCAGGGAGACTTCCTGTGGGCGGGTCAGTGAGCAACATGCTCTTCTGTACACCCCTGGAGCCATCTCTGGGAGATTTCCAGAGGGTTGGGGAGAAACCATGGGAAACTGGGGCCTCAGGGGCAGGTGTTAAGGTCCCCTGCTGGTCTCCCAGGCCACTATCTGTGCTCTGGGCTGCCTGGCCATTCTGCTGTCAACTCTGCAAACTCCTCAGGGAGACAGGTGGGTGTTCTCCAAGGGAGAGAGGTGGAGCACACAAACCATAGCCTCCCAGACGAGTGTCTAGGGAGCAGGTGCATTGTCTTCTGGGTGTCACCAGCAGCCTCTTTGGGGGGACTCAGGCCCGTGCCCCTCCACGTGTGGCTCCTCAGCCAGCCTGAGGTGTGGCAGTACAGCTGTGTCCAGTCCCAGGTGGGAGACCATGGCCTTCCAGCCTTTCTTGGATTAAATGATGCTGCTGGGAGGTGGTGGTTTGAAAAAGACGACGCACTGGCGAATTGTGCTGCTGTGCTGTGTCGAAGGCTTATGGAGAAAAGCAGGCAGGACAGCGTGAAGACTCTCGTGGATCCCCCCAACTAACCTCCCTACCTGTGTTTTGGACTAAATCCAGTCATCCTCTTCTATCTGCAAGCATTCTGGAGTGTGTCACAGTACCACAAACACACCTAGAACAACAAATAACTCCTTAACCCCATGAAATGTCTGGTGTGTTTGAGTTTTCGGTTGTCAGTTTTTTCACTAGTTTGAATTAGGTGCAGTTAGTTGAGGTCCTTTAAATCCGTGTTGGCACGGGTGGGCTCCCGCCATCGCTTCTGTCCCTTGTGCAGTTTCTTGAGGAAGTTGATTCCTGCTGCCCTGGACTTCTTTCTGTGTGTCTGGTGTCCCTGCTGTGGTGCTGTTGAGTGTGTCCTCTGTATTTCTTGGTAGTTGGATCTAGAGCTGTGTTGTGTGGAGAGCCAGATTTCAGGAGCTTCAGGGCCACTGTGGCTAGTGGCTGCAAGAGAACGTTCCATCATCACTGAGTGTTCTGGACAGCACTGCTCTGGGTTGAGCTGCTGGTTGGTTCAGGACTGGTTGCTTTGGAAGACCGCTTGGTGACGTGTGCCACTAACCTTGGCCAGCGGGTTGCCTGGGCCTGCTGTTGGCTCGTGAATGTTTGGGGTCCAGGGCTGGGCCATACCAGGGACCTGGTAGTGGTTGGTTCACTGACTTAAAATATTGGAACCTTAGAATCTTCTGTGTGCTGGGAGCACGTGGGGCCTTGCCCTTTCCTGCCTGTAGCCCTAAATGACAGGAGAGCTGGGGCGGGGCGAGGTCTGTGGCGAGGAAGCTCAGCCCCTGTGTCTGCGCCCAGGGTAGGCGTTGGAGGGAAGACAGGCATCTGGGAGCAGACCCCAGGCTTGGCATGGGTCTAATGTATTAGGCTGCAGCTGCCCGATGCATTGATGCCTGAGGGGCTGGGGGCAGCAGAGGGTCCTCATGTTCCTATTTCCAACCCCTGTCACTGAGGCCTGAGGCACGATCCTGCCCCAGCCGTGCGTCTGTGAGCCCTCACCAGACAAAGCCGCCGTGCACTGGCCCTGTGCCACGGGTCAGCGAGGCCCAGCTGGGCGCGGTCCTGGCCCCTCTGGGGCTCAGTTGTCATGGGGGAGCCTGTGTCAAACTGACAGGCAAATGGCCCCCACAAGGACAAAGACACAGGTACTGAGGAGGGGCTGCTTTGATGGAGCTGGCCAGGAAGAACTGCCCTGTGCAGGCAACAGTGAAGGCAAGGCGCAGAGCCTGTGGTGCCAGGAGTTGCCCAGGGAGTGTTCCAGACAGAGGGAGCAGCCCTGCAGAGTCCCTGAGGTGTGAGGTGACAGAGGACAGAGGCAGGGCCTTCATCAGGAGAGCAGGTGGGCGCAGCATTAAAAGGTCTAGGAGGGAAGCAGCACAGCCGGCATCTTCTCGAGAGAACCCTGGGTGTCATGCAGAGATGTGGGGGGACTCGCATCCCGCTTGCTGGGCTGGCCTGGCTTAGGCTCTCACACAGCACCGGCACTTGGGGATTCAGAATGGGCATGTGTGGGTAACATCAGTTTCTTTCTTTCTTTCTCTTTTTTTTTTTTTTTTGAGACAGAGTCTTGCTCTGTCACCCAGGCTGGAGTGCAGTGGCATCATCATAGCTCACTGCAGCCTCCAACTCATGGGCTCAAGTGATCCTCCCACCTGAACCTCCCGAGTAGATGGGACTATAGGTGTGTGCCACCACGCCTGGCTAATTTTTCTATGTTTTTGTAGAGATGGGGGGGGGTCCTCATTATGTTGCCCAGGCTGGTTTTGAACTCTTGGTCTCAGGTGATCCTCCTGCCTTAGCTTCCCAATGTTAGTTTCTTAATTAGATGCAGAATGCAGATTTGCCAAATCTGTGGACAAGAAGGCACACACCCACTTCTGTGTGTGATCACCTGCCCAGGGGCTGGGGTAGGGAGGAGGTGGGGAGGCTTCAGTTATGTCTGCAGCCCTCAGCATGTGCACAGACAGACCCCTGGGCATGGTGCTGAGGAAACGACTGGGCGTGGAGCACACCTGCAAGTCACCTATCTGACACGAGTGGATCCAGCACGTTACAGAGAACTCTTGCGATTCAATAACAAAAAAGACAAATGACCCAGTGAAAAACTGGGTACGAGTTCTGAACAGACATTTCTCCAAAGATACACAAATGGCCAACGGCACTTGGAAAGGTGTCACTGGTCGATAGATAGGGAAGGGAGATGCAAGTCAGAGCCACGGTGAGATACCGCTGGCATGACCACAGTCAAGGAGACGGGGAAGAACAAGTGCTGGTGAGGATGTGGAGAAATCGGATCCCACACACGCTGCTGGCGGGAACCCAGCCTGGCGGTGGCTCAAACGGTTCAACAGAGTTACCATGGGACCCGGCAGCTCCGCTCCTAGGTGTGGACCCAAGAGAAATGAAAATGTGTGTCACACAGAGACCTGTGCACAGCGTTCGTTGCAGCGTTGTCACAGTGTTGTCACAGTGGGCAAGGGGTGGAAACGAGCCCAAGGGCTGTCAGCAGATGGAGAAACGCGATGTTCCCATTCATCGCGACAGTGGGATTTACTCACCCGTGGGAAGGGTTGAAGCACTGACACGCGCTACAACACGGATGAACCTGGAAAACATGCTCAGTGGAAGAAAAAAGGCCGCACATTGTATCATTCTGTCGATGTGAAATGTCCAGCACAGGCAAATCCGTAGAGGCAGAAAGCAGATTAGTGGCTGCCGATGGATGGGAAGGGATGGGGAGTTAGGAGAGTGGGTTTCTTTTTGGGGTGATGAAAATGTTCTAGAACTAGGGGTGATGGTTGCACAACCTTGTGAGTATACTGAAAACCACTGAATTGTATACTTTAAAAGGGTGCACTGTATAGTATGTGAATTGTGTCTGAATTTAAGAAAGTCTCTGCAGAAAATAGCCAGGGAGACGTGCCTCCCACCTCCCCTTCCCCTGCAGTGAGCATGTACTTGGCCCTCTGTGTCCTGTATCTCACAGCTCCCTCACCGTGGGGCTCTGGGGTTGGAACCACTCTTGGTCCCATTTTACAGATTAGCAAACTGATGAGGCTCCTGGAGGTTGAGTCCTGTCCCAGGGTCACACAGCTGCAGAGTTGTGGCAGAGAGGTGATTTTGTCAGCACCCTCTGGGGCAGAGCCCTGGAACACACTCGGGGGCCTGGAGCACAGCATCAGCATCCTGCTTCAGAAATGGACAGAGAGCGGTGGCAGTCGGGGGTCCCTGAGTGGGGCTGGGATGTGTGTGAAGGACCCTGAGAGGACCAGGTGGGCTCAGGGCTCGGGCCCCGCCCCTGCTGCCAGGGCGCTTCCAGTCTTCCCGCCAGCTCACTCCTGGGCCCGGCACTGGCCCTGCCCTCTCATTTCCTGTTCGGTTTCAGCAGAGAGGTGGGAACCCAGGAGTCGGGAATCTGGGCCCTGGGGTTGGACTTGGGTTCACATCCCAGGTCCTCTACCTCCTGTGACCTTGGCTGAGTCCCTCAGCTTCTTTGAGTCTCAGTTTCCCTGCCTGTAAAATGACGAGATGCACCTCATGGGGTTGTGGTACAGCGCTGGGGCTCAGTCACTGGGAGCCACAGTAATCGTGACCGTGGTTAAAGGGGCCCCTCAGTCCCCTCATGGTCTCAAGGGGCCCATTCCTTTGTTCTTGGGCGCCAGCCACCAGGAGACCCCACCCGTGAGGCCTGCCCTGCTGCAGAGCAGACGGACCGTGGGAGCCGAGTGCGAGAGGCGCCCAGGTGCCTTGGCAGGCCGCAGAAGCGCAGGTCAGCCCATGCCCCTCAGCACCCAGCCTTCCTGCTGTCCTTAGTCTGGCCCCAGAGGTGACTTCAGCACAGGGCCACATGGCTGTGGGGCCCATGAGGCCTGGCACATTCTCTCGGTTTTTATCTCAGTCTTTGCACGTTTGTGTTTTTTGGTGTGTGCGAGTGTGTGTGTGACGGTGAAGTTGGGCAAAAACTGCTGTCTCGTTTCACCTTGTTCTTTGGACCTAAGATGACGTGTGGCGCCGTCCTGAATGGTGTGTTGGCCCTGCCGCCAGCCTTGGCCGGCGCATAGTTGCGCGGCTGCCCTTGGTGGATATTGCTGGGCCTTTGGGAGCTTTCTGGGAAGGTTGTGCGAGTGTCTGTGAGACTCGGCTCCTCCCTTCCCAGCTCTCTGTAGACCCCTCCCGTGGCCGGAGACCGGGGTGGCTCCGCATTGGTTTTTTGTGGGAACCTTCTCCGTCTGCTCTGCCTGGCCCATGAGCCAGGCAATTCGCCGGCCACCATCTTGTGACAGCTCGCTGGGGGCACTGCCAGATGTGGGCCTGCCTCTGCCAGCCCCTCCCTGGGCTCCCCTGGGATGTGGGGTGGTTCTGACACTGCCCTCACCCTCCACCCTGGGGTGCCTCTGCTGAGTAGGCGGGGCAGTGTGGAGACCCTGGCTCCTGAGGGAGACCCTGGCTAGCGTTTGGTTTCAACTGAGGAAGCCATTTTGGATGGAGACTCACATTTTCCTTTCCGGAACACTCTGCGGTGGCCAACGCCAGCAGCGGGAGCACAGACGGGCCCAGCCTGCCTAGCGCCTTTGGAATGAAAACATCCCGCTGCTGCTGCTGTCTGGGGTGTCATCCGTCTGGGCTCGGGTGTGCTCGGGGCCTGGCCTGTGCTCCGCTGCGCGGCTCCAGCTGGCCGAGGCTTGGGCACGTCTGCGGGCGGCCAGTGTGGCGGAGGCTCCGGCGGAGTGTATGCCGCAGTCTCCCTGCAGAACAAGACACAGCTGGAAAATGCAGCTCATGTCCTTTCCTGGAACACCTCGTTCTTTATGGCTTGGCAGCTGTCTTCGCCAAGGGGCCCAGCGGTGCCCAGGCGCCAATGCCAGGAGAGGGGCTGCAGCGGGGGCCAAGGTGGGTGGGGCTCGCTCTTCCCTTGAGGCTCCTTGAGCCCAGCCCTGGCAGAGCGCAGTGTCCTGGTTTTAGCACCACCGTGCTCTGAAGGCAGGCTGCGTCCTGTGAGGCTGCCTTGGGAAGGGCCTTGTCCCCAGGCAGAGGCAGAAGCCAGTTTTCCTTCTGGTCCAGGCTCAGGCAGGGCTCCCAGCCCAGGGGCCATTACAGCCCCGGGAGCGGAGGGGGCTCAAGGGTCCTGAGTGTCGTTGTGCCAGCCTCAGGCTGCTGTGCCATTGGTCCCGCCCAGCAGCCACAGGGTTGATGGGATTGCTGCTGCTGGGCTGGACCAAGGCTTCTGTATCCCCCCAGGGCACCACTGCCCCAGCTGGGGTCACGTGGCCAGTCTCCCCCCACACCTGCTCTGCCCCTGCCTTTCTCCTTGAACAACTTGGGCCCTGTGGGCCACCCCTGGAGGTGTCTGGGGGGGTGTGAGGGGAGGCGGGTGGGCCCTCCAGCCTCAGTGCTCCCATGGGGAGGGGCTGGTACAGCTCCTGCCCTCGCTGGGTGAGGATGGACGGCAGTGCTGGGCGTGGCACCTGGCCTGAGTCGGCTGCGTGCCTGGCCCCGCTGTGATTCTGGAGGGGGCTGGGTGCTCAGCCCTGGGCCCTTTTGCCCCCTTGCCCTGGAAGGGTGGCCCCAGGTCCCCAGCTGCAGGGGGAGGGTGGGTGGGCTCTTGTTCATCTTGGATCGACCTTCAGGGCTGGGCTCTTTCTGCCAGAGTGTGGAGGAGGCCATCCCTGGACACCCCACTTTTTCATCTCCTTCCCCCAGGCTCTGAGGCCCGAGTCTCCATCCCTGTCCCTGTCCCTGGGACCCATGAGGTCCTGTGTCACCCCCAGGTGATGACAGCTCAGTTGTGGGAGGATCTGGTACCTGTGAGGCTGGCTCCATGAGGAGAGACTGCCCCCCAAAGGCCCCGTCAGGTGTGGGGCTCTCCTCCTAGTCCCAACACCCTGGGACTGTGATCCTCACACACCAGGCCGTTGGCCAAGGGGCTCACGCCTGCTGCCTGGGCCCTGGGGGCCTTTCCTTCTGTCTCAGAGCTCCCCCCACCCCCCCTCGAGGGGCCCTGGTGAGGGGCTGGGGGCTGGGTCTGCTGGGCTTCCCACCCCTCCCCTGGGGAAGTGGGGTGGGTGTCACCAGGAGCTTCCCCCCACTTGAATTCATTAATTTAAACATCATCATTTCCGGCCCTGGAAGGCAGCCTCACTTGCCATAAATAGAAGAGCAAAGGGGATGAGAACAGAATGAGGTCACAGGGCTCGGCTCCCGAGAGGAAGGAGCCTTTAGTGAGCCCCTGGGGTCCCGGCCCTGTCCCCCACCCAGGCCAAGGGGCTTGACCTCCACTCTCTTCTCCTGCCCTGGGCCTGGCTCTGGGAAGGGACGTGTCTGGGGCTCCCTCATGCTGGGCTGAGGGGACCTGTCTCCTCTGGGAGAGGACAGGGCTGGCCGGCAGCTGGGCCTTGCAGGGGCGCGTGGGTGCCCCCGGCTGCTGCGCTGTCCTGTCCTGCCAGAGGGAGGAGGCAGCTGGCTGGGAGGCCCGGGTTACATAATGTCCGCAGGCGGCCCCTGCGGAGCCCGGCCCCCCAAGCCCTGTTTCCAGCGCGGCATCCAGCGCGGGGTGGGGGTGCCGGGCCTGGCGCTCGCCCGCGCCGCTGACCACACGCGTCTGGAATGTGCAGATGTTTCCTTGGGGGCTCCGGCCAGCCCCCAGACCCCGCCCGGCATCTGGACTGGGGAGCGGGCACATGGGCTACTCCCCTCCTCGACACGGGAGGAAACTGAGGCTGCTGAGCTGTGGGTCAGGGTCCCTGCTTGTCTGGGGCCTCTGTCCCTCCAGCTCCCAGGTAGGGATGGCCCTTGGAGGTGCCCCACGGAACAAAGCTCCAGACGTTTGTGGGGACCCTCTCCTTGGCCTCCAGGTGGGGCAGGAAGCCACCCCTGAGACTGCCCTGCCCTCTGTGCCTCAGGGCATCACCCGACCTTCCTCTTGGACTGGGCAGAGCCCTGCAAGCAAGGGGTGGGGGAGCCCCCAGTTCCTGCTTTTAGGAAGATGGGAGCCAGGTGCCCAGGGGTGGCTGTGAGGTGCCTGTGGACATACTCCCGGGGGGCCGAGGCCCCCCACCCCACAGGTGGGAGGATGGTGCCCTCCGAGAACATCTGATCTGGAAGATGGGGGAGTCAGGACCATCCCAGTGCGGGGGCTCAATGGGCTCCTAGTGACTCCTGGGGCGCAATGGGGGTCTTCACCCCTCCCTAACCCACTTGTGCCTCTTGGAGCAGGAGAGGGAACAGCAGAGGGGCCGGGCCAGGCCTGGCCTGGGAGCCCCGCCACACGTCTGTCTGGACTGTGAGGTAACGTCCCAGCGCTGCGGGTGCCGCGGGTCTCATGCTGCCCGCGCCTGCCTCTTCCCTGGCGTGTGATCCCCGGGTCAGCCCGTTGCCCCAGAGGTTGGGCCTTACCTGGCTAGACCCCTTGGGGTGCTCCAGCCAGGTGCTGGGTCTTCTCCAGTGGGGGGTGAGGGGTGTGTGGGACAGCTGCCACCAGACCAGCTTTGATGCCTGTGCTCCTGCCAGCGTGTGGCCTTGGTGGCAGCTTCCTGGCCTGTTGTGCTGCCCCATCCTTGCAGGGAACCTGAGAGTAGGGCAGAGCATCCGATGGTGATGGTGTCACCTGGGGGTGCAGAGGGAGCCCAAGAGGTAGGGGTGAGGCCGCCTGGCCGGGCCTGGCATCCCCCAAGAACAGCCATGGCAGAAGATGGCATCGTGGGAAACTCGGGCTTCAGGCAGTGGGCCAGCTGAGGGTTCCACGGTGACCCCACTGGAAGCTTGTCTGAGTGGGGTCCCCACGGCCGTCTGCTGCTTTCCCTGCCTGTGGGCCAAGGGCCCAAGTGACACCGGGGAGAAGTACTGGGCCGAGACTGGTATGCAGGGAGCATGTGGCCAGCACATGTGCCAGGTGGGACCGCTGGCAGGCGCGGAAGGCGCCGCAAAGGCACTGCCGAGGGTGGGGGGGTCTCTGGGACCCTAAGGACCACCTGCCCCCTGCCCCAGTCTGGCGTCTCAGGTTCCTGTGGATTTTCCAGAAAGTGGGATGTGAACAAACATCTTAGGGTGTTTCCTCTTTTCCTTCCTCCCTGTGCCCCGTGCCCATGAGGGGCAGGTGTGGGAGTGTCACTGTGTCCGCGTGGGGGGCCTGCGCTCACCCTCCCCTCGCTGTTGCTCCTCAAAGCACAGGGTCTTCAGCTGTCACTGCAGCCATGGGGGACCCCTACTTTGTCCACCTGAAGTGTCTCATGACACAGCCGTTGCCTCTCTTGGGCGTTGCGTTTAGCCAGTGGGTGGGAGTCTGGCGGCCTCACCCTGTCCAGGGCAGTGGCTTCTCCCTGGTCTCCTAGCAGCCAGCCTGTCCCTCCCCTCACAGGAACGTGGTAGACACACCGCCTGGCTTCCGCCCTTGTGTCCTCGCACGATGAGGCCTCGGGCCGTATCTTGATGTGTGGGAGGGGACAAGGGAGAAGCTGTGCTCAGTTGGGGTGACAGGCAGCTCTTCCAGAGGGTACCTTCCCCATGGCCCCCGGCCCCCGGGACCTCTTCCCCTTCCTGGAGTTCCTGGGCCCCATGCTCTGGGCATAGGCTTTCCAGTTGTCCCACAGTCCTTGGGGATGGGACCGGCACACCCCCATGTCCAGATGGAGCTTGGTGAGCTGAATGCTCAGTGTCGTGTCTGGCATCTCGCTCGAGTGAGGGCCTGAGTCTGCTGTCTGGGTCTGGGGCTGCTTGGCCTGCCTTGCCTCAGCTGGGGTCCTTCCGGTCCGCCCTTTGTCACTTCCCCTCCGAAGTCCCTCACTATATGTGGGCAGGCTGCTGCGGTAGCAGATGGGAGGGGCAGCACCAGGCAGGGGATGGGAGAGGAGGCTGGGAAAGGGGACCAAGGGCCCCCAGCCTCTGGCTTGGCTGGCTGGGTGGTCTTGCTGGGGAGGGCAGAGGGGCCTAGGTGTCACGGGTGGGGAGCACAGGTGGTACACAGACCCTCGGGAGCTGGGTGGGGACTGAGGTGTCCATGGGTCCCTGTGCGGGGGTGGGAAGGGCGCGGGAGGGCGAGGGGGGTTGCTGGGCGAAGAGGGCCGCTCAGGCCGCACGTCCCACCTCTGTGCCCCAGCACCAGCGCTGCATTCCTGACACTGGTGGACCAAAAGTGCCACTGCGTTGCTGTGTCCAGTTGGTTTTTCTCCAGTTACTACTAAAATCGAGTGTTTTTGCCACGTCTGTGACGGACCAATTGTACTTCTTTTGTTAACTGCCTGCATTTGCTTTAGACTTTTGTTCTTTTTAATTGGAGCAGTTGCCTTTCCTTTATGGTTCGTTACTAGCTGTGGGCAAGGGTGTCCTTGGCCTTTAATCTGTCCTTTAAATTGCTGGCGCTTTTCCCAGTCTGTAGTCTGTTTCTCGGTTTTTGTGTTTCTGGATGAAGCTGGGTCTGTTGCTCTTTGATGTTTTATCTCTGCTCCTAGGTTTGTGCTTTGAGCCGTTGCATTCTGCCGGACCGTCTGGTCCTAGCACGGTGCTACCGGGCCAGCGCCCCGATTGCTCACACCCTGCGTTACCCGGCGCGGTCCACCCCGGGTCAGGGTCTCACTGCGGCTCCTTCCCGCCCACCCGAGGCACAGTGTGGAGCAGCAGATCCGTGTCTGCGTGTTTCCTGCTGGCTCCTGCTCACTGGTGTTGGTGCCTCAGGATGAACCTTCATATCTGTTGGATAGTGGGGTTGTTATCAGGGTCATGTTAAACTTGAGGGTGTCTTTCTTTTTTGAAACAGAGTCTCGCTCTGTTGCCCGGCCTAGAGCACAGTGATGTGCCATGTCATAGCTCATGGCAACCTCAGACTCCTGGGTTCAAGCCATCCTCCTGCCTAAGCCTCCCGAGTAGTTGGGACTACAGGCACGCACCACTGCACCTGGCTAGTTTTTTCTATTTTTAGTAGAGACGGGGTCTCACTCCTGCTGAGGCTGGTCTCCGAACTCCTGGCCTCGAGTGATCCTCCCGCCTTGGCCTCCCAAAGTGCTGGGATTACAGGCATGAGCCACCATGCCCGGCTAAACTTGGGGTTTAATGGGGGCCATCTCCGTCAGTAGGATTTGGGGTCATCCAGGGCCCCCTCCCTGTTTCTTTGTGCACCCACTGCATCTGGGGGCATTCTGAGGTGGGAGCCCCAGTGCATTCTGAACCCTGTGTGGAGGGTAGGTGAGGTCAGCCCTTGGTGGTGTGGGACCCTGTTGGGCTTGGGGCAGGACATGGGGGGCCTTGGGTCTTGGGGGTGGGGGGGGGCTGGGGGGCCTGTCCAGGTGTCCAAGGTCAGCAGGTCTTTGTGGTCTTGCTGTGCGGCACCCAGCCCAGGGCTGAGGTGTGCTGTGGGGTGCTGAGGGGCCCCCCACTCTCTCCTGCCCCCGTGTCCCCAGATGAGTGTTTATTCGGATCCTCCATCAGAAAGGTCCCCCTTCTGGGTCCTGGGAATGGGGAGTTTGGAGAGTGAGAGGCCACAGCTTGGGGGTCCTGGGAATCTCTTGGGGGTGACCGAGGGACGGCCTTGTGTTCTTCGGGGACTCTGGCCCTGACTTGTGGCCGCTTGCTTCTCAGAGACGTCTCCCACAACCTGCTGCAGGCACTGGACGTCGGGCTTCTGGCCAACCTCTCGGCGCTGGCGGAGCTGTGAGTGTCCCTCCCCGGCTGTGCTGCGCTCGGGGATTACTCCGGGCTGACAGGTGGCAGCTGCCTGTCACTGTAGGACTGTGGGCTTTCTGTCAGACCTTGCCTAATGGCCTTCTTTCTTCCAGGGATATAAGCAACAACGAAATTTCTACATTAGAGGAAGGAATATTTGCTAATTTATTTAATTTAAGTGAAATGTAAGTTGCATTGTTTTGGTGGGTGTCAGTGGCTGCCCCCTTGGTTCTCCAGTATTCCTTCTGCCCTTGTAGCTGGCCCCGTACCCACTCCCAGATTGGAGACCAGACCTGGGGGTGCTTGGCCTCCCTGCTTGGAGCCCCTCTGGGGTGGGCAGCCCCACAGGGGCAGAGGGAGGCCCCAGGCCCTGGCTGCCCCTGGGATAGGCCGGTTATAGACCCTGCCCCAGGCCAGGCCTAGGGCCTCTCACCCGCCCCTCCCTTGCAGAAACCTGAGTGGGAACCCGCTTGAGTGTGACTGCGGTTTGGCCTGGCTGCCGCGCTGGGCGGAGCAGCAGCGGGTTCGTGTGGTGCAGCCCGAGGCGGCCACGTGTGCCGGGCCCGGCCCTCTGGCCGGCCAGCCCCTCCTCGGCATCCCCTTGCTGGGCAGCAGCTGTGGTGAGTGCAGGCAGGTGGGGCAGCACCCGGCCAGGCAGGGCCCTGCAGACGCGCAGGGCCCCAGCCCCGGGGGGCAGCAGATGGGGCCCAAGGAGCAGGCGCCTGTGGGGTGGGACAGTGCTGGGGCTGTGGGTGCCACGCAGCTGCTGGGGTTCTGGTCTGGGACCTTGGGGTTGGGAAGATGCTGGGGCCAGGAGGAGGTGGGAGCCCAGGGGGACCAGCCTTTCTGCCTCTTCTAGGTGAGGAGTATGTCGCCTGCCTCCCTGACAACAGCTCGGGCACTGTGGTAACAGCGGCCTTTTCGGTGGCCCACGAGGGCCTGCTGGACCCCGAGGCCTGTGGCGCCTTCTGCTTCTCGGCTGGCCAGGGCCTGGCAGCCCTTTCAGAGCAGGGCCAGTGCCTGTGTGGGGCAGCCCTGCCCCCCAACACCTCCTCGGCCTGCCTGTCCCTCTGCTCCAGCCCCCTGTCACCTCCTGCCCCTGCCTGCGGGGGCCCCACCCTCCTCCAGCATGTCTTCCGCGCCTCCCCGGGGGCTGCCCTGGTGGGGCCCCATGGACCCCTGGCCTCTGGCCGGCCAGCAGCCTTCCACATTGCTGCCCCCCTCCCCGTCAGCTCTGCACGCTGGGACTTTGGCGATGGCTCTCCCAGGGTGGATGTTGCTGGTCCAGCCGCCACACACCGCTATGTGCTGCCTGGGCGCTATCACGTGCTGGTCGTGCTGGCCCTGGGGGCTGGCTTGGTCCCGCTGGAGACAGAGGTGCAGGTGGAGGCAGCACCCGCTGCTGTGGAGCTTGTGTGCCCGTCCTTGGTGAAAAGTGATGAGAGCCTTGAACTCGGAGTCCTAAATCGTGGTGGCTCAGGGCTCAAGGCCACCTACAGCATTGTGACCCTGGACGAGGAGCCAGCCCAAGGTGCACACTCCACACGGGGCCTCCCTCTCTTCCCCAGGGCTGGGGTGGGTAGGGCAGGGCCTGGCACCCCAGCCTCGGGCACACACTGACCTGTCTCCCTGCCTGCCGGGTTCCAGTGGTGCACCCGCTCTGCCCCTCGGACACGGAGATCTTCCCTGGCAACGGGCACTGCTACCGCCTGGTGGTGGAGAAGGCGGCCTGGCTGCAGGCGCAGGAGCAGTGCCGGGCCTGGGCTGGGGCCGCCCTGGCCATGGTGGACAGTCCCGCCGTCCAGCGCTTCCTGGTCTCCCAGGTCACCAGGTGCCTGTTCCTCCTCCCCGCCGGAGACTTTGAGGTGGGGGGTCTCCAGCACATTGGGGTGGGGTCAGGGCCCGAGGAGGCTCAGAAGGACACATGGGGATGGCGGGAGGGGCCGCGTCCAGCTGTCTGGCCTGACTGATGGGGAACCGTGTGCTGGTGGCCCTTCCTGTCAGCTCTGCACACGTAGAGGTAGACGTAGGCTGGAGTGGCCTCTAAACACTTCTAGGATGCACCACATGTGGGAGGTAGGCCTGGACCCTGTCCCTTGCCCCTGTTCTGTCCCTGTCCCCTCCTGAAAAGTGGGCTCTGGCTTTCTTTCCCCCCACCCCCACCCACTTCCCTTCCTGGGGCGGGCAGGGTAGCCATGAGCTGCCCACACTGTGGAGGACACCTTGGGCTCTCGTCCCCTCCCTGTGCTTCCAGGCAGTGGCTCAGGCCTTGTCTTGCTGCCCCAGAGCTGGATGGCAATGGAGGCTGGACCCCCTGCCTCTCCTGGGGGTCTGTGTGGGGGGAGGGCTGGGGGCTACTGTCACGTCGGCAGCTGACCATGCCCTGAATGTCCCCAGTGTCTAGAAGGTGAAATCGGGGCCCCAAGGTCATGGTTAATGGGCCCAAGCACAGCCCCTCTCCCAGTGTGTGCCCTCTGCCCCCCCGGAGGGGCTTCCTACCCTGGCAGAGCTGTTGGAGGCAGCCTGTTTAGGGCTGACATGAGGTTGTCTTGATCCCCAAATGCTGCCCCAGGAGCCTCCCTGCAGGGCAAGTGTGGGTGGCCCATGGCCCTTGGTCCTGTCTGACACGAAGCCCCACGAGTTGCCCCTGGCTGTGTGCGCTGGCCCCTGGCCACGGGTGGCTGCGTGGACGCTGCTGCAGGCCTGGTGTGTGGGCCTTGCTCCCCTGGTCTCTGGAATTCAGTCTCCCCATCTGGAAAAGGGACAGTGATAGGACTCACCTGACAGGCTGCTGGGAGGAGCGTGTCCCCCGAGGGTGGGAGGACAGAGGAGCCCTCTGAGTGCCCTGCCTTCTGATTGTAGGAGCCTGGACGTATGGATTGGCTTTTCGGCTGTGCAGGGGGCGGAGGCGGGCCCGGCCCCCCAGGGCGAGGCCTTCAGCCTGGAGAGCTGCCAGAACTGGCTGCCCGGGGAGCCGCACCCTGCCACGGCCGAGCACTGCGTGCGGCTCGGGCCCGCCGGGCGGTGTAACACGGACCTGTGCTCGGCACCGCACAGCTACGTCTGCGAGTTGCGGCCCGGAGGTGTGTGCGTAGATGGTGGTGGGGTGGCCGGGGCTGCCCCTTTCCCGTGTGCGTTTCTTAGATGTTCACTGTTGGTGAGATGTTTGCTGAGCACCCACTACTGTGCCTGGGCTGAGGCTGCCCTGGAAGAAACAAAGAGGGAGCTGGGGGTACAGGTGTCGGGTGGCTCAGTCCCAGGTCTGCCCCACCTGGATGTCCCCAGCTGTCCTCCTTGACCTGGGACCAGCACCTCATTGTACGCTTGCCACCCAGGCCCAGTGTGGGATGCTGAGAACTTCTTTGTGGGAGTACCCAGCGGGGACCTGCAGGGACCTCTGAGTCCACTGGCACAGCAGGAAGTCCTGTCGGCCCCCCGGGAGCCCGTGGAGGTAGGCCAGCTCCTCCACGTCCTAGAACCTCCTTCCCCACCTCCGAGAGGCCTTGCCTCATCCCGGCTACTGTGTGTCTCTTAAAACACAAGTTGGGTCTTTCGGGCCTTTTTAAGGGCCCAGCATGGACAGTTTGGAAAATCTGGGGTGCAGAGGGCAAAAGCATTTAACTCCAAGACCCAGAAGGATGGTGAAAATCCCCCTGAGCCTTTTCTTTTCTTTTCTTTTCTTTTTTTTTTTTTTTTGAGACAGGGTCTCTCTCTGTTGCCCAGGCTGGAGTGCAGTGCTGTCGTCGTAGCTCACTGCAGCCTCCAACTCCTGGGCTCCAGTGATCCTCCTGCCTCAGCCTCCTGAGTGGCTGGGACTACAGATGGCGTGCCACCACGCCCGACTGATTTTCCTTTTTCTTTTTTTTTTCTTTGTAGAGATCCCAGGGTCTCACTCTTGCTCAGGCTAGTGTCTAACTCCTGACCTCAAGTGATCCTTCCGCCTCGGCCTCCTGAGCCTTTTCTATGAGTGTTTGTGAATTTTTTTTTAAAAACCAAGATATGCTTCTCATAGACAGTTTTGACGTTTTTCCTCCCAAGTGACATGAAATGAGGCCTGTGGTTGCCACGGGAAGGCCTTCTGATGGCTTTCTTCCCCTCGGTCCTGGCGAGTGTTTGGGCTTGGGGAGTCCAGGCCCCCAGGTGGGGTGGGGTCTGCGAAGCTGAGGTGGCCCCCCTACCCCACCAGGTCATGGTGTTTCCTGGCCTGAGTCTGAGCCGAGAAGCCTTCCTCACCACAGCCGAATTTGGGACCCAGGAGCTCAGGCAGCCCGCCCAGCTGCGGCTGCAGGTGCACCGGCTCTTAGGAGGAACAGGTGCGACTGTGCGAACGCAGTGGGAGTTGAGGGTCAGGATGGCCTCTGTGAGCTCTCACATCTGCTGATCCCTTGGCCACCAGGCTCGTTCCCAGCCTCGAGGTGGACAGAGAACAGGGTCTACAGACGCTATATGCTGGGTGTCCCAAGGAGGGATGGGGGCTGCCCTGAGCCGGTCAGCTGGCTGGGGGCAGGGGCGTCGGGGGTGGGGGTGGGTAGGCATGCTGCCTGGCAAGCCCTGGCATTGTGGCCGGGGTCAGGTTCATCAGGGCACAAGCCTGGGTCCCGTTGGCAAATCGAGGCCCCTGACACTCCTCTGTGCTCGCAGGGGTCCCAGAAAACAGCAGTGAGCCTGAGAGTGGGTCCCTGGACAACAAGACCGAGTTGGCCCCTGAGTGCGTGCCGGAGGGACGCTGGTGCCCTGGAGCCAATGCCGGCGTGCCACTGGACGCCTCCTGTCACCCTCGGGCCTGTGCCAGTGGGTTCACTTCAGGGCCCGGGCTCCACGGGGCCACCTATACGCTATGGAGGGAGTTCCTCTTCTCCATTCCTGCAGGGCCCCCTGCACAGTACTCGGTGTGTGTCCCCAACCTGGGTCTGTCTGTCTCCAACCAGCTCCCTAGACCACCTTCCCCTCAGCCACCCAAGGTCCAGGTCTCCCTGCCAAAGCGACAGGATGCAGGTTCTGCCCCAGCAGGCCCTCCTGGCCCTGCCCCCTCCACCCCAGCAGGCCCTGGCTCATCTCCCAGCAAGAGCGCTCCAGCCCCAGGGCCTTTGCACCTCCTGTGCCTGATCTGCCTGTCAGCACGCTGGTTCCTTCCCATCCTTGAGGTCTGGGCCCCAGCGTCCATCAAGGGCCCTGCCCATCCAGGCAGCCCACTCTGCTTGTACCCTCTCCCTGTGGTGTCCCTTGTTTGCAGCTGTCCTGTCTGTCCCTACTATGAGCACCTAGAGGGCAGGGAATCCACGAAGCAGGGTCTGTGGTGCCGAGACCCCCCAGCTGGGAACCCCATCCGCCCAGTGGTCCCTGCAGACCCTGACTGTGAGGACCTGGTGCAGCTCTACCTCCCTCTCCTGCAGGTCACCCTCCTTGGGCAGGATGTCCCCGTGTTCCCTGGTGACCTCATTGGACTGCAGCACGACGCTGGCCCAGGCACCCTCCTGCAGTGCCCGCTGGCCCCCAGCCACTCTGGCCTCCATGCCCCCTACCTCTTCACTAATGCCTCGGCCTGGCTGGCCCGCCTGCCCGCCCAGCTGGAGGGAGCTCGGGCCGGCCCCGCCTGCGCCCTGCGCGTGCTTGCAGCCACAGAGCGCCTCACCCCGCTGCTGGGCCTGAGGCCCAACCCTGGGCTGCAGCGTCCAGGCCGCTACGCGGTCCAGGCCGTGGTGGATAACAGTGTGTCCAGGCACAACCTGTCCTGCATCTTCAGCGTGGTCTCCCCAGTGACCGGGCTGCGGGTCATCCACCCTGCCCCACAGGACGGCCACCTCTTTGTGCCAACCAACGGCTCGGCCTTGGTGCTCCAGGTGGACTCTGGTGCCAATGCCACGGCCACGGCTCGCTGGCCCGGGGGCAACGTCAGTGCACCCTTTGAGGCTGCCTGCCCTGCCACGGTGGCCACCCTTGTGCCCGGCTGCCACCAGGAGACCAACGACACCCTGTTCTCAGTGCTGGCACTGCCCGGTCTCAGTGAGGGGGAGCACGCGGTGGAGGTTGTGGCAGAGAACAGCGCCAGTCGGGCCAACCTCAGCCTGCGGGTGACAGCCGAGGAACCCATCTGTGGCCTCCGTGCCATGCCCAGCCCTGAGGCCCGTGTGCTGCAGGGCGTCCTGGTGGTGAGTGTGGCCTGTAGCCCTGCCCTGAGCAGGTGCCCACACAGGATGGGGCCCGTCTTCCCGGGTCTTGTCAGGTCACTGCTCAGGCCACTCGCTAATTTCTAGATTACTAAAAAGTCAGAGCTGAAACAGCCACTCTATAAGCACTTCTTTCTGCTCACATTTCATGAAGCAAATTGTCTAACTCTTTGCCCACCTGACCTCGTACGAGGCCCTGTGAGTCCAGGTGCGTTTTCCAGGCCCTCTGTCGTGCTCCCACCTGGCCTCCGTGAGTGGTTTTTGAGGGAGTCTGAAACTGTGATGGGAGAGTGTGCCGGCCTGCATGGGGCCATCCTCTTCCTGGGGTTGCCCATCCCCTGCACCCAAGGTCACTGGAAGGGCCCCATGTGACTTGTGAGGTTGTGCTGGGAGCTGTGTCCCAGCCCCCCTGGTGACACCTGTTCTGTCAGACCTTCCCCAAGGCCCCAAGTTGTCAGCTAAGAGCTGGGGCAGGAGCCTCGATAGGGGGTTCGTGAGAACTCAGAGATAGGTTGACTCTTTTAGCTGGTACTAGGTCCACTATACAGATGGGGAAACTGAGGCAGAGAGGCCAAGGCATAACCAAGACCATGCAGCTGGAGGTTGGAGAGCCAAGTCTTGACCTGAAATCAGTGCCCACGTGGCCCCCTTACCACGCAGCCTCTCGAGTCCAGGCTGGGCCTGGGCCACATCCCTCCCCTCCCCGACGTGGGGGTCTGCCAGTTGTGGCTCAGCTGCAGGGCCACCAGCCCCCTGGGCGCCGTGCTGGCGTTCTCCAGCACCCCCGGCAGGGTGAGTCCAGGCGGGTGGACAGGATCCGAGGGCAGAGTTGATCCTCCACGAGACTCCTGGCTGATGCCGCACCCTCCCCCAGAGGTACAGCCCCGCGGTGGAGGCCGGCTCAGACGTGGTCTTCCGGTGGACCATTGACGACAAGCAGTCCCTGACTTTCCACAACGTGGTCTTCAACGTCATCTACCAGAGCGCTGCCGTCTTCAAGCTCTCAGTAGGTGGGCAGGTGGGTGGGGCGGGGTCCTGGGCACCCAGGCTCTCACCTTTGCCTTCTGCTCTGCCCTGCCCATGGGTCTGCTGTGGCCGTGGCCGAGTGTAGGCGGAGGGTCGAGTGGGGCCGCGGCCTCCCCGTCCACCGTCCTCATGGCCAGCCGTGGCCCATGCCCACTGAGGCCCGTCTCTGCAGCTGACGGCCTCCAACCACGTGAGCAATGTGACGGTGAACTACAACGTCTCCGTGGAGCGGATGAACAGGATGCGGGGCCTGCAGGTGTCTGCGGTGCCGGCTGTGCTGCCCCCCAACGCCACGCTGGCACTCACGGCCAGCGTGCTCGTGGACTCGGCTGTGGAGGTGGCCTTCCTGTGAGCGCCTGGGGCCTGACAGTGGGAGAGGGTGGCCAGCCAGGTTCTTGTCCCAGCCTCTAGCCTCCTCTGTGGGACCCCTGGCCAGAGCGTTGCTTTTCTGAGCCTCAGTTTCCTCATCTATCAGGGGGTGCCAAGTGCACAGGACCCTGGGAGGGCTGCGTGGGAGGGCGTGGGAGGACCTGGCACCGCAGAGCTGGGGTACCCGGATGGAGGAGCCGGGAGGGAGCCACTGTAGGGCACAGGTGCAGCTGGGCCAGTGGGCGCCCCCACCGTGCGTTCCAGCCCCGCCTGCCGCCCTGTGTGGTCTGCTCACTGCCTGCCCACCGCCCTGGCAGGTGGACCTTCGGGGACGGGGAGCAGACTCTGGGTCAGTTCAAGCCTCCGTACAATGAGTCCTTCCAGGTCCCTGACCCGGCAGTGGCCCAGGTGCTGGTGGAGCACAACGCTACGCACACCTACGCCGCCCCAGGTGAGGGCAGGGCAACTGCTCTGGGGCCTCTGAGCTTGGGCAGCCCTTCCCTTGGGACAGTTTCCCCCAGGGACAATCCCCCTGGGGGACAGCCCTCATCCCCTCCACCGTGACCTGCTGGGGTTAAAGGCTCTGGGTCCTTCCTGGGGTGAAGGTGAGTGCCTGGGTGTGAGCGCTGGGGGTGGACGGGCCCCCGAACCCTGCGAATCGAATCTGCTGGCCAGAAACTGGACCTCATCCGCCGCTCTCTGCCTTTTAATTTTTAAAATTCCAGAAGCCCCCGCCTGCTAACGCCTCAGCAGCAGGGCAGGCCGAGCTGTGTCCCGGCCTTGCGCTTGCTGCGTTGTAACCTGAGCGTGGCAGGGTCCCACCCCACCGCAGCCGGCTGCAGCTGGTGCTGTCCCGCACGCCCGCAGCCCGGTCGAGGGTGTAGCTGCTAATGCTTCCGTGTGGGGCCTGCTCCTCGCCCAGGAGGGTGGTGCCCTGTGCTCACCAGGTGTCAGGCAGCTGCCCCACTCTGGGTCTGTCCCCACAGGTGAGTACAGCCTGACTGTGCTCGCGTCCAACGCCTTCGAGAACCTGACGCAGCAGGTGCCTGTCAGTGTGCGTGCCACCCTGCCTGCCGTGGCCGTGGGCACGAGCAGCAGCATCCTGGTGACCGGCCAGCCTGTCACCTTCTACCCACACCCACTGTCCTCGCCTGGTGGCATCCTGTACACATGGGACTTCGGGGACGGCTCCCCCATCCTGAAGCAGAACCAGCCAGTGGTCAACCACACCTACACCTCGAGGGGCGCGTACGTCGTCCGCCTGGAGGTCAACAACACGGTGAGCAGTGTGGCGGCACAGGCGGGTGTCCGAGTCTTCGAGGAGCTCCGAGGCCTGAGCGTGCACGTGAGCCCGGCTGTGGAGCAGGGTGCGCCTGTTGTGGTCAGTGCCGTTGTGGAGACGGGTGACAACGTCACGTGGACCTTCGACATGGGGGACGGCACTGTGCTCACGGGCCCCGAGGCCACAGTGGAGCACGTGTACCTGCGGGCACAGAACTGCACAGTGACCGTGGGTGCGGCCAGCCCTGCTGGCCACCTGGCTCAGAGCCTGCAGGTGCAGGTCTTTGTCCTGGAGGTGCTACGCATCGAGCCTGCCACCTGCATCCCCGCACAGCCCAATGCCCGGCTGACGGCCCATGTCACCGGGGACCCTGCCCGCTACCAGTTCGACTGGACCTTTGGGGACGGCTCCTCTAACATGACTGTCCGAGGGTCCCCAATGGTAACACACAACTTCACGCGGAGTGGCACGTTCCCCTTGGCGTTGGTCCTGTCGAGCCGTGTGAACAAGGCACACTACTTCACCAGCGTGTGCGTGGAGCCCGAGCTGGGCAACGTCACCGTGCAGCCAGGGAGGCAGTTCGTGCGGCTTGGGGATGAGGCCCAGCTGGTGGCGTATGCCTGGCCGCTGTTCCCCTACCGCTACACCTGGGACTCGGGCACCACGGATGCCGCCTCCGCCTGCACCTGGGGCCCTGAGGTCACGTTCACCTACCGTGAACCGGGCTCTTACTTGGTGACAGTCACCGTGTCCAACAACGTGTCTGCCGCCAATGACTCGGCTCTGGTGGAGGTGCAGGAGCCCGTGGTGCTGTCGGGCGTCAGGGTCAACGGCTCCCACGTGCTGGAGCTGCAGCAGCCCTACCTCTTCTCCGCCCTGGGCCGTGGGCACCCTGTCACCTATCTGTGGGAGCTGGGGGACGGCAGGTGGCTTGAGGGCCCGGAGGTCACCCATGCCTACAACAGCACGGGTGACTTCACTGTCCGGGTGGCCGGCTGGAACGGGGTCAGCCGCAGCGAGGCCTGGCTCAACGTCACAGTGAAGCGGCGCGTGCAGGGGCTCAGCCTCAATGCCAGCCGCACAGCGGTGCCCCTGAATGGCAGCGTGAGCTTCAGTACCTCGCTGGAGGCGGGCAGTGACGTGCACTACTCCTGGGTGCTCTGCGACCGCTGCACACCCATTCCTGGGGGCCCCACCATCTCCTACACCTTCCGCTCGGTGGGCACCTTCAACATCATCGTCACGGCTGAGAACGAGGTGGGCTCCGCCCAGGACAGCATCTTCATCTACGTCCTGCAGTTCATCGAGGGGCTGCAGGTGGTGGGTGGTGGTGGCAACTGTTGCTTCCCCACCAACCACACGCTGCAGCTGCAGGCCGTGGTCAGGGATGGCACCAACATCTCCTACAGCTGGACTGCCCAGCGGGAGGGTGGCCCAGCCCTCGTCGGCAGTGGCAAGGGCTTCTCGCTCACCGCCCTCGAGGCCAGCACCTACCACATCCAGCTGCGGGCCACCAACATGCTGGGCAGTGCCTGGGCCAACCGCACTGTGGACTTCGTGGAGCCCATGGGGTGGCTGAGTGTGGGGGCCTCCCCCAACCCAGCTGCTGTCAACACGAGCGTCACCCTCTGTGCTGCCCTGGCTGGTGGCAGCGGCATCATTTACACTTGGTCCTTGGAGGAAGGGCTGAGCTGGGAGACCCCCGAGCCATCCACCACCCACACCTTTGCCACAGCTGGCCTGCACCCGCTCACGGTCATAGCCAGGAACCAGCTGGGCTCGGCCAATGCCACCACTGAAGTGGCTGTGCAGGTGCCTGTGAGCGGCCTCAGCATCAGGGCCGGGGAGCCGGATGGCAGCTTTGTGGCTGCTGGCTCCACAGTGCCGTTCTGGGGGCAGCTGGCCACGGGCACCAACGTGAGCTGGTGCTGGGCTGTGCCGGGTGGCAGCAAGCATGGCCAGCATGTCGCTGTGGCCTTCCCTGATGCTGGCGCCTTCTCTGTCCAGCTCAATGCCTCCAACGCAGTCAGCTGGGTCACAGGCATGCACAGCCTCACAGTGGAGGAACCCGTCGTGGGCCTGGTGCTGTGGGCCAGCAGCAAGGTGGTGGCACCCGGACAGTTTGTCCATTTCCAGATCCTGCTGGCTGCCGGCTCAGCTGTCACCTTCCGCCTGCAGGTTGGCGGGGCTGGCCCCGACGTGCTCCCTGGGCCCCGTTTCTCCCGCAGCTTCCCCCGGGTGGGAGACCACGTGGTGAGCGTGCAGGCCGAGAACCACGTCAGCCGGGCCCAGGCGCAGGTGCGGATCTCGGTGCTGGAGGCTGTGAGTGGGCTGCAGGTGCCCAGCTGCTGCGAGCCGGGCATCGCCACAGGCACCGAGAGGAACTTCACGGCCCGTGTGCAGCGCGGCTCCCGAGTCGACTACGCCTGGTACTTCTCCTTGCAGAAGGTGCAGGGCGACTCACTGGTCATCCTGTCAGGCCGTGATGTCACCTACACACCTGTGGCTGCGGGGCTGCTGGAGATCCACGTGCGTGCCTTCAACGCGCTGGGCAGCGAGAACCTAACGCTCGTGGTGGAGGTCCAGGACGTCATCCGGTACGTCGTGCTGCAGAGCGGCCGCTGCTTCACCAACCGCTCGGCCCGCTTTGAGGCTGCCACAAGCCCTAGCCCCCGTCGCGTGGCCTACCACTGGGACTTCGGAGATGGGGCCCCAGTGCAGGACACAGATGAGCCCTGGGCTGAGCACTCGTACCTGCAGCCCGGAGACTACCGTGTGCAGGTGAACGCCTCCAACCTGGTGAGCTTCTTTGTGGCACAGGCCACAGTGACTGTCCAGGTGCTGGCCTGCAGGGAGCCGGAAGTGGACGTGGCCCTGCCCCTGCAGGTGCTGATGCGGCGCTCCCAGCGCAACTACCTGGAGGCCCATGTCGACCTGCGTGACTGTGTCACCTATCAGACTGAGTATCGCTGGGAGGTGTACCGTGCTGTCAGCTGCCAGCGGCCGGCACACATGGCCCGAGTGGCCCTGCCTGGTGTGGACGTGAGCCGGCCTCAGCTGGTTGTGCCTCGGCTGGCACTGCCCGTGGGCCACTATTGCTTTGTGTTCGTGGTGTCATTTGGGGACACACCATTGGCACGTAGCATTCAGGCCAACGTGACAATGGCCGCTGAGCGCCTGGTGCCCATCATCGATGGTGGCTCATACCGTGTGTGGTCAGACACGCAGGACCTGGTGCTGGACGGGAGTAAGTCCTATGACCCCAACCTGGAGGACGGTGACCAGACGCTGCTCAGCTTCCACTGGGCCTGTGTGACCTCCACACAGGTCAGCCACGTGGCCAGGCCATCCGCCCTGCCCTTGGTCGTGCTCCCTCATGAGTCCACGAGCCTGGGGTTAGCCCGTTCTCAGCGTTTGGTGGGCCCGATCCCGGCATGGGGAGGGGTCTCCTCAGCTGTGCCCTGGCTGGGCCTCGCTTTGAGGCAGGTCGTGGGTCTCATGGCACCTCGCCCCCCCTTGTCTGTGGCTGCAGAGCGAGGCTGGCGGGTGTACACTGAACTTCGGGCCCCGCGGGAGCAGTGTGGTCACCATCCCCCGGGAGCGTCTGCAAGCCGGTGTGGAGTACACCTTCAGCCTCACCGTGTGGAAGGCGGGCCGGAAGGAGGAGGCCGCCAACCAGACGGTAGGTGTGCCCCGTGCACGGGACCACGCCCACAGACAGCCCAAGTCCTGCTGCTTCATAGGTTTTCTGTATTTGCGTGCTTCTAGAGGCTGCAGATTGCCCTCTGATTTCTTGTTGGTTTTGATGTAGATTTTATCTAACGAAATATTTCACTTCAGCATTGTTTCTTTCCAAGCCAGCAGACAGAGTTTCACATAAAATCTTAAAGGGGCCTTACAGGCTGCAGTGATTTATAAAAGTGAACAGTATGTGGACAGTGCAAAGGGCAGTGAGAAACAGCCCCTTCCCTCCCCAGAGCCTGGTGTCGGTTGGTTCCACATGGGGTGGGCCAGTTCTCACCCTCCTCTGCCCCAGACTGGCCAGGAAGCTCAGGACCACCGTGCAGGTGACCTGACCCCGTGGTGGCCTTGCTGGTGCCGCAGGGTGGGGGTGTCTGTTTCTGTCCTGAAGGCCAGACTTTTCTCAGCTGGCCCGACTGGGAGGGGCCTACTCAGAGCTGCACTCACCTGTGCACTTCGAACACGTAGGTGCGTGTGGGCCTGTGTCCGGGACCGTGTGCCGGGAATGCTGGGGGAGAGGTTGCTGGGAGCGAGGTGGAGCCCGGCTCAGCCGTCTGAAGCAGCCCCCAGCCCAGGGCAGCAGGGCCTGTGACACAGGGCTGTGGCGAGGACTGCGGTGTCCACCCCCATGCTGCATTCATTCATGCACGTGCACACGCCCGCCCCCCTGGGCCCATCTGTCAGTGAGCTGCCTGCCGCCTCACTGCCAGGCTCAAGCCGGGTCCTGGTGTGCAGAACAAGCTCCACGTGGCCTCGGCCGCTTTAGATGACCAGCCCCTGTCCGGGTTGGGGCATGGAGGACAGGATGGGTTGTGCAGGGCCAGGCCCAGCTCACCGGTGGGGGGCTGGGCTCCTCGGAAACCTGGGGCTTAGGTTGACGGGTAGCAGGTCTGCCCAGAGGTACCTTCCCAGCTGGGGAGCGGCCAGGCTGGGCAGACTGGGCTTTCTGGGAACACGACCCGTCCCCAGGTGCTGATCCGCATTGGCCGGGTGCCCATCGTGTCCTTGGAGTGTGTGTCCTGCAAGGCACAGGCGGTGTACGAAGTGAGCCGCAGCTCCCACGTGTACCTGGAGGGCCGCTGCCACAACTGCAGCGGAGGCTCCAAGCGAGGGGTGAGCCAGGGGGCGGGGCCGGGCGGGGCCCAAGGGGCGGGGTCTGCGCCGCCTCCTCACCGCGGTGCCCCGCCCACAGCGCTGGGCCGCGCGTACCTTCAGCAACAAGACGCTGGTGCTGGACGAGACGACCACGTCCACGGGCAGCGCGGGCATGCGGCTGGTGGTGCGGCGGGGCGTGCTGCGGGATGGTGAGGGCTACACGTTCACGCTCACCGTGCTGGGCAGCTCGGGCCAGGAGGAGGGCTGCGCCTCCATCCGTCTGTCCCCTAACCGCCCACCCCTTGGGGGCTCCTGCCGCCTCTTCCCGCTGGACGCTGTGTGGGCCCTCACCACCAAGGTGCACTTCGAATGTACAGGTGAGTGCAGGCCTGCCTCGGCGACCATGCGCCCGGGATGCTGGGGTCCGCCCTGACGCTGTGGGGTCCGCAGGCTGGCGGGATGCGGAGGACGCGGGTGCCCCCCTGGTGTATGCCCTGCTGCTGCGGCGCTGTTGCCAGGGCCACTGCGAGGAGTTCTGCATCTACAAGGGCAGCCTCTCCACCTACGGGGCTGTGCTGCCCCCTGGCTTCAGGCCCCGCTTTGAGGTGGGCCTGGCTGTGGTCGTGCAGGACCAGCTGGGTGCTGCTGTCGTTGCCCTCAACAGGTGAGCTGGGCCTGTGGGGAGGGAGCCTTGGTGACCACGGTCTGCTCACAGCCCCCTCCGCCCCGTAGGTCTCTGGCCATTGCCCTTCCCGAGCCCAACGGCAGCACCCCGGGGCTCACCGCCTGGCTGCACGGCCTCACTGCCAGCGTGCTTCCTGGGCTGCTGAGACAGGCTGACCCCCAGCATGTCATAGAGTACTCACTGGCCCTCGTCACTGTGCTCAATGAGGTCAGTGTGGGCGGGGAGGGGATGCCCCAGCATCTGGTCCACTTGGGGTGGGGGGCTTAGGCCAGTGCTCCTACCTGGCCCCCCACAGAATTCCTAACGTTCCCGAAGCAAGCCTCTTGCCCTCAGCAGCCACCACATGCCAGGCCCTACCCTGCGCCCGCCCACACGCCCTCCGGTGCCCCTTGGCCCCAGGACAGCAGCTGGGCTTGTCCCGTTTTGCCATCGAAGAAATAGCTCAGGGCCTCGAGCCACCGCTCAGGCCACACAGCGTAACCGCATGTAGCTGAGTACCGGGCGCCGTGGGGGCTGCGTTGCTGGGCGGGTCTGCAGTCCTGCCCACAGCTCCCTGTGCCCCCCACCCACCCCAGCACGAGCAGGCCCCCACTGTGGCAGCAGAGTCGAGACAGGAGCAGCAGCTGCGAGCCCAGATACGCAAGAACATCACGGAGACCCTGGTCTCCCTGCGGGTCAACACCGTGGACGACATCCAGCAGATCGCTGCAGCGCTGGCCCAGTGCATGGTGCGACAGCGCCCCGCCTGCCCTTCCTACGGCCGCCCTGGGCGCCTCGGCCCACAGCCCCAGAGCCCCCACCTGGCCCCGTGGCCCCGAGGCAGTCTCAGCTGTTCCTCTCCTGCTGCTACCTGCCAGGAACCCATGTAGCCTCCAAGTCGGCCATGCCAGGGCACAGAGAATGGCTCAGGTGTGGGGAGAGGTGGACACAAGGACACTGCTCCCCTCAGGCCACTTACCTGGCAAACCCGACATGGTCTCTCCACCCTGTGGGACACCCAGGGACTGAGGTCCAGACCCGTGAGTGGGGTGGGGCACAGCTGGTTGAGGGCTTGCTCCAGAGCAGGGCCTTGCCCTTAGGGGAGGAGAAAGAGAGCCTTCTGGGTAGAGGTCATCCTGTTGCCATGTGGCTTCTGTGGCCGTGCACGGGGCTGGTGTGGATTCGATCCACAGCTTTGGCATCTGTCTGGCTTCTAGCGGTGTGAAGAGACATCCCGGGGTGGCTGGCAGGTCCGTGTCACATGGGCCCCGGGAGGAGTTTGGATGTGCTGTGGGCTGGGAGGAGCCACTGGGGGTCTTTCAGCGGGGGGCTGTGCGTGGCTGTGTCTGGGCAGGGTCTCCAACTGCGGAGTGCAGCGCCTGGGGGAGGGGTGCTACCCAGCCTCCCGGCCCGCATGACGGCACAGAGCTGGGCCAACCCAAGCGATTGTTGGGAAGCTGCCGCCATGCCTGGGCCCCTGGCCGTGACGCTGGCGTGGCGAGTGGGGCTGGACGTGGTGCTGGCTCTGCACAGGTGTCCAGCAGGGAGCTCGTGTGCCGCTCGTGCCTGAAGGAGACGCTGCGCAAGCTGGAGGGCATGATGCGCATCCTGCAGGCTGAGACCACCGAGGGCACTGCGACGCCCACTGCCATCGCCGACAGCATCCTCAACATCACAGGTGTGGCTTGTGGGGCTCCCCTCCCCCAGCCTCCCACCTGGACCTCGCCCCTGGACCTTGCCCCTGGACCTCGCCTGACCCTCTGTCCCGTCTGCAGGTGACCTTATCTACTTGGCCAGCTTGGACGTGCAGGGCCCGCAGCCCTCAGAGCTAGGGGCTGAGCCGCCCTCGCTGATGGTGGCGTCCAAGGCCTACAACCTCTCGTCAGCCCTCATGTGCATCCTCATGCGCTCCCGCGTGCTCAACGAGGAGCCCCTGACCCTGGCGGGCGAGGAGATCGTAGCCCAGGGCAAGCGCTCGGACCCCCTGAGCCTGCTGTGCTATGGCAACGCCTCAGGCCCCGGCTGCCACTTCTCCATCCCTGAGGCCTTCAGCGGGGCCCTGTCCAACCTCAGTGACGTGGTGCAGCTCATCTTCCTCGTCGACTCTAACCCTTTCCCCTTTGGCTACATCAGCAATTACACCGTCTCCACCAAGGTGGCGTCCATGGCCTTCCAGACGCAGGCCGGTGCCCAGATCCCCATTGAGCGGCTGGCCTCAGAGCGCGCCATCACGGTGAAGGTGCCCAACAACTCGGACCAGGCTGCCCGGAGCCACCACAGCCCTGCTGGCTCCGCTGTCGTCCAGCCCCGGGCCTCAGTCAGTGCCGTGGTCACCCCAGACAACAGCAACCCCGAGGCCGGGCTGCACCTGCAGCTCACCTACACGCTGCTGAACGGTGGGTGCTGTGAGTGGGCACGTGGGCGTGCCCTGCCCCCACCCCCGCTTCCCTGGGGAGAGAAGGTGTTTCTTGCAGACACCCACGTTTGAGGTCTCTGGGAAAGTCTGCCTTCTGCTTCATGGGGGCCTGGCTGGAGGGGAGTCGAGAGGCCACGGGGATGCTGCTCCAGAGGCAGGGCTCGGGGGGCTCCAGGGTGGGTGGACTTTCCAGGCAGGCATCCGACCCCGTGCTTGCCACCCCAGAGCGCTACCTGTCTGAGGAGCCCGAGCCCTACCTGGCCGTCTACCTGCACACGGCGCCCCGGCCCAACGAGTACAACTGCTCGGCTAGCAGGAGGATCCGCCCGCAGGTGCTGGAGGGTGACGACCACAGGCCCTACACCTTCTTCATCGCCCCGGGGTGAGTGGCACGGCGCCAGCGTGCGTGCGGCAGGGGCGGGGTGCGTCTGCATTTGCCCCGGTCTCAGACTGGGGTGCGGGCCAGGACGGGACCTGAGGCCAGGACACCCAACCTGGCTCAGTCCCAGGGCTGGCTGTGACTCACCCGTGTCCCTGCCCAGGACTGGAGACCCGGGTGGGAGCTACCACCTGAACTTCACCAGCCACTTCCACTGGTCGGCGCTGGAGGTGTCTGTGGGCCTGTACACGTCCCTGTGCCAGTATTTCAACGAGGAGGAGATGGCGTGGAAGACGGAGGGGCTGGTGCCCCTGGAGGAGACTTCGCCCAGCCAGGCCGTCTGCCTCACCCGCCACCTCACCGCCTTCGGGGCCAGCCTCTTTGTGCCCCCCAGTCACGTGCACTTCTTCTTTCCTGTGAGTGGTGCCGTGTTCCTGCGCTTCTTGGCAGGGCTGAGTAGGGCCTGGGTGGGCCCCGGGCCTGCCCTGAGGCAGTGGAGCCTGCATGTGACCTCCTGGGCCTGGCGGCTCTGTCCTTCCAGGAGCCGGCCGCGGGCGTGAACTACGTTGTCCTGCTGACGTGTGTCGTGAGCCTGGTGACCTACGTGGTCATGGCCGTGATCCTGCGCAAGCTGGACCAGCTGGATGTCAGCCGGGTCCGCTACATCCCTTTCTGTGGGAAGAGGGGCCGCTTCAAGTACGAGATCCTGGTCAAGACCGGCTGGGGCCGGGGCTCAGGTGAGAGGAGGGTGCCGGGCAGGGAAGCAGGCCCCCCCCAAGTGGCCCCATTGCCGTCCCTGGCCGTGCTCCCAGGGGGGATTGTCACAGCAGTTGTGAGACGGGCTCAGTTACCAGGTGCTGTGTCAAGCCTTAGCTCGTTAATCCCTAGAGTGAGCTCACGACAGTCGCTGTTCCTGAGATGGGAACAGCTCCCAGCCGAGCGCGGCCCAGCGGAGGTGGCGGCCGCCCCTTTGCCGTGTCTCAGCTCGGTGATCCGCAGGGAAATTACGGTGGTTCTGTGACTTTTTTAAGTTTACTTCCAAACATTAAAAACTCTCTTACCATTGGTTACAAATGTATCGGGAGACATCCTGATGCTTGCTTGGTGCTGCGTGATGTAAGTCCTTAGCAACTTGGGAAACAGAGTTCTGTTTCTCTGTGAGAAACTTGTCGGGAGTAGCGTGAGCAGCACCGCTGCCTCCTGGCCGCGCGGCGCGCACGTCTGCTGTGCTGTGCCGAGTTCCTGTCCTCGGTCTGTCCCGACACCCACGTTTGTCCTTTACGTTCCCAACACCACAAAGTGTTTCCAAGAAGTCTGAACGTGAGGTTCTGCTGGCGCCTCTGCTGCCGCCCCGTCCCCTCTTGCCACAGTCGCTTTCCTCGTTTGTGCTGCTGAGTGTGTCCTCGCTGAGCAGACCCCAGCTGCCTCTCCCGTCCCTCGGGCCAGGCAGTGCCGGCGTCCCCACGGCTGTTTCTTCCGTAACTCTGGTTCCCAGCGTCACCATTTTTCATCTCTTTGCTGTGCTGTCATCTTTGTTGGCCAACTCTCTTTTGATTATTCGTTTTTAAAAGCTGTCACCTGGGTCTGTCACTGGGGGAGGAGGAGGCAACACAGTCCATGCTTGTGTTCTGTGTGTGAATGGGGTGACGGGTGTGCAGCGCCAGGTCGCTGATGGTGGCATGCCTGTCCGCTTACACAGTGATCAGTGGAGCGAGCTGTGCAGCCGTGTCTGCGCTCACGCAGTCACTGCAGTCCGCGTACCACGGTACCTGGATTTGAGTCATGTTGCAGGGGTGGTGTTTGTTGAGTGACCTGAAGTGACTGAGACCCCTGTGTGTATCGAAACTGGGCAGAGCAAAAGCTCCTTACACCGACTCATTGTGTGAACAAAGCTTGGCAGACGGAGTGACTTGCCCGGGGCTCTGCCACCTCACGTTCCACCCTCCAGGTACCACGGCCCACGTGGGCATCATGCTGTATGGGGTGGACAGCCGTAGTGGCCACCGGCACCTGGATGGGGACGGAGCCTTCCACCGTAACAGCCTGGACATCTTCCAGATCGCCACCCCGCACAGCCTGGGCAGCGTGTGGAAAATCCGAGTGTGGCACGACAACAAAGGTCGGGGTGGGGACCTGCCGCCGCCCTCCCGCCCCGCCAGCACCCTGCGGCCCTAATCCGCATGCCGCCCTCCACAGGGCTCAGCCCCGCCTGGTTCTTGCAACACGTGGTCGTCAGGGACCTGCAGAGTGCCCGCAGCACCTTCTTCCTGGTCAACGACTGGCTGTCGGTGGACACGGAGGCCAACGGGGGCCTCGTGGAGAAGGAGGTGCTGGCGGCAAGTAAGGCCTGGTCCCCAGGCCGGGGAGACTGGGGGGGCCCTGCCGCTCGGCCCTCTGCAGCCCCTCCTGTGCCCTCGCCCAGGCGACGCGGCCCTGTGGCGGTTCCGGCGCCTCCTGGTGGCCGAGCTGCAGCGTGGCTTCTTTGACAAGCACATCTGGCTCTCCATATGGGACCGGCCCCCTCGCAGCCGCTTCACCCGCGTCCAGAGGGCCACCTGCTGTGTCCTCCTCATCTGCCTCTTCCTGGGTGCCAATGCCGTGTGGTACGGGGTTGTGGGAGACGCCGCCTACAGGTGGGTGCCCATGGGGTCGGATGGCCGCCTCCTGCCCGACCGCCTTGTCGCCGGCTGACCTGGCCTGGTCTCTCCTCCTGCCGCACAGCCCGGGGCCCGTGTCTGGCCTGACCCCCCTGAATGTCGACACAGTTGCCATCGGCCTGGTGTCCAGCGTGGTTGTCTACCCTGTCTACCTGGCCATCTTGTTTCTCTTCCGGATGTCGCGGAGCAAGGTGGGCCGGGGCTGGGGACCTCCGAGCTCTGGGGGTGGAGTGTGGGCCTCAGTGCCGTGCCAGGGACTGTGCTGTCCGGGACAGCAGCAGGAGGGAAAATCAGTGAACCCAAAGCTGATTCTTCGGAAGGATCAACAAAATGAACAAGCCTTTAGCCAGGCTGATCAAGACACAAGGCAAAATCTCAAGAAGCCAAAACCACGAGTGAAGAGGAAACACGAGCACCAACCTCATGGGTCACGGGACCAGGAAGTGATGCCGCGGCGACCGCGGCCCACACGTCAGGGAACTAGGAGCAACTAACACGTCTGCAGAAAGGCAACAGACTGCCACGACTGACTCAAGGAGAAATAGGAAAATCCGAATAGATGCATAGCAAATAAAGAGGTTAGTTAGTAACTTAAAAACCTCCCACAGGCCGGGCGCGGTGGCTCACGCCTGTAATCCTAGCACTCTGGGAGGCCGAGGCGGGCGGATTGTTTGAGCTCAGGAGTTCGAGACCAGCCTGAGCAAGAGTGAGACCCCGTCTCTACTAAAAATAGAAAGAAATGATCTGGACAACTGAAAATATATAGAAAAAAAAAAATTAGCCGGGCATGGTGGCGCATGCCTGTAGTCCCAGCTACTCGGGAGGCTGAGGCAGGAGAATCGCTTGAGCCCTGGAGTTTGAGGTTGCTGTGAGCTGTGATGACGCCACTGCACTCTAGCTGGGGTGACAGAGCAAGACTCTGTCCCTCCCCAAAAAAAAAGAAGTTCCTTAGTTACACCAACCACATTTCAAGTGCTTGATGGCAACATGAAGCTGGGGCTCCTGCAGTGGACAGCGTGGATATAGAACATGTCCATCATTCTAGAACATTCTCTCAGCACTGGTCTAGACGCTATGTGCCTAGGAGGTAGCTTCTGCCCCTGCTGCCACCTGCTCTGTCTGTGCAGGTGGCGGGGGGCCCGAGCGCCATCCCCACAGGGCAGCAGGTGCTGGACGTGGACAGCTGCCTGGACTCGTCTATGCTGGACAGCTCGTTCCTCGCCTTCCCCGGGCTCCGCGCTGAGGTGAGCGCTCTGCTGGGGTGGGGGCAGCCTTGGGCCCCCCCGGGCTGTGGCTCCTGCGCCTGGGGCAGCCGAGACCCGGGTTCTCTCTGCACTCCCAACAGGCCCTCGCTGGACAGATACAAAATGACTTATTTCTGGATGACACTAAAAGGTGGGTTCCCTAGAAAAAGCGCGTGTCTTGGCGTAGGTCCCCTGTGCCTTAAGTGTGTGGGTATCCGGGCCAGTGTTTGCCAGCTCTCTGTGTTGTCACACACCAACCGAGAGCGGGTGTCCTGAAGCCCAGTGTGTCCATGTGTGACCAGCCTTGGGGTGGGGCTCTCCCTGCTGACCTGTCCACCTATAGCCTGGTTTTGTGGCCATCCAGTGAAGGCACGCTCAGCTGGCCGGACCTGCTCAGCGACCCGTCCGTCGTGGGCAGCCATCTGCAGCGGCTGGCGCAGGCCCGGGCAGGCTGCGTGCTGGGCCCGGAGGAGGACAGTCTCTCCCTGGTCAGCCCCTCTTCACCTGCCAAGTACTTCTCAGCATCAGGTGAGCTTGGGCTGGGGAGGAAGGAAGGTTCTAAAGCCCCGCCCTGAGGGCTGGCGCACCCTGACACGTCCCGGTCCCTCTAGATGAAGACCTGATCCGGCAGGTCCTGGCCGAAGGAGCCAGCAGCCTGGCCCCCACCCAGGACACACAGATGGAGACGGACCTGCTCACTGGCTTGTGAGTGCCCAGCTCCTGGGGAGGGCGTGGCAGGTGGGGTGCTCCCCACCTGGGGGTGTTTCCGTGCTGGGCTCACTGCACCCCTGGTTCCTCAAGTGTGGAAAGGCCCTCATGGGGTCACCCAGGGTCCCAGGAGCCTTCCCTCTAGGGGGGTAGCAGGAGCACAGGGCGCTTGAGGGGGGAAAGGCAGCAGCCTGCCACCGTGGGGGCTGCCGTGGGGATGAACTTGAATTTTGGTCTCAAAGCAGTGAGAAATCATGGGCAGGTTTTTAAATATCCCACGTTCTCTTTTTGAGACCATTTTGATTATTTGTATTTTGAAGAATTTCCATATTACTTGTTTTCCAACTTAATAACTAATTACACGTAGGATATGTGACGATACGCAGTCACGTGCGGCGTGGTGACGTTTCAGCCAATGGCAGACCACGTGGATTGTGATGGTCCCATGAGATCGTGACACCGTATTTCTGCTGTGCCTTTCTCTGTTTGGATATTTATAGACACAAATATTTGCCATTGTGCCGCGATTGCCCGCGGTGCCCGCTAGTCACCCGCTGCGAGGGTTTGTAGCGGGGAGCTGCAGGCCGCACCTCGAGCGTGGGTGCCACCGTCTAGTGTGTGCGGGTGCCCTCTGTGACGGTCACACGACAAAATCGCCTAACGCGTTTCTTAGAAAGTGTCCCCATCATTGAGCCCCACGTGACTGCATTTCTTTCCTTGTCCACATCTATTTTAGTATCTGCAGTTTCATTCTTTCGAGTGTTTCCGATTCTTAAGCAACCAGAAGTCACTGAGATGTGAACTGTCCCAGAACACGGGCAGAAAGGGAACGCACTTCCTAAATTGCTTGGGGAAGGCAGATAACCATGACGTGACGTGACATCTTTATGAAGAAACTGCCCATTGATTTAAAAAAATGTGTAATATGGGGAAACACTGGGTCAGCCGCCGTATGCTGGCCACCCGCAGACGTCTCCAAGTCCGCACACCTGGTGCCCAGGCGAGGACGACTGCGTGCGCACGTCTCCCGCGGCTCAGCCTTCACGGCAGTCAGAGCGCTGATTTCCCCAGCTGCCTGGACATTCTCCCCCGGTTGTCCCTAGCTCAGGAAATGGCCAGTGCACTCTTCCAGGGGACCAAGACAGACGTCTTGGATTCATGCGTGACTCCTCTGTGCCGTCCCTCCAGTGAGCCCTCGGCACGCCCTGCCAGCTCTTTCCTGCTGCAGTCGGCCTGCTCTCTGCTCTCTGCCTGCCCCTCCCTCCTGACACCCCCTCTGCCCGGACCATTCCTGAGCCTGCCCGCCGGGCCGTCTCCTCTGCGGTTCATCCTGTCTGCACCGGCGAGAGCTGCTCCCTGAGTCAGACCCCGTCTCTGCCTGGTGCACCAGTTCTCCCACTGCATGGCAGGCTACCCAGAAGCTGGTGCTTAGGACAACTGGATGGCACGCTCGCGGGTGCTGGTGCGGTGGGCGGCCTCTGCTCCCCACGCAGACCCGCCACAGAGCCGCGTGAGCATCCTCCCAACATGGCGGCCCTCAGGATCAGTGTCGCGTGTGGCCCAGCTCTGTTAACGACACACTGTCACTCCCACAATTGGTTACTCTCTGGGAAGGGACTGCACAGAGGCAGCCTGTCATCAAGGGCCACACTGGAGGCGGCTGCCACAAGTGGGAGCAGTCCTGGTTCCACTGAGAGTTGAAACTCGAGTCCCCACGGCCTGGGCCTGCCCTCCCCATGTCCTGCTCCCTTCAGCCTCTCTGCTCCCCAGCCGCCTGCGTCCCGGGGCGTCTTCCCCAGAGACAGCCTCACGCCCGCCTCCCTCCCGGTCTTTGCTCAGACGCTACCTGGTCAAAGCCCTCCTTCCTGCTGTGCACACGTGTGCACCCGCACGTGGGCCGCGCTCTCTGCATCTCCCTTGCTTCCCACAGCTCGTCTGTGCTGACAGTGTGACGTGCATACTGCAAGTGCAGGGACTTCGTTCTTTCACTTGTGTGTCCCCAGGGCCTGCAGCAGTGCCGGCACTCAGTAGGGGTCAGTGAGTATTCCCGTGACTGAGGAGTCAGTCAGTGTTGTCATAGAGCCGCAGTCTTTGCTCTCATGCAGTTTATTTTTTTAAATTATTTATGCATTTAATTTTGTTGTTGTTTTGAAACAGTCTCGCTCTGTTGCCTGGGCTAGAGTGCCGTGGCATCAGGCCAGCCCACAGCAACCTCAAACTCCTGGGCTCAATCAATCCTCCTGCCTCAGCCTCCCGAGTAGCTGGGACTATAGGCGTGCACCACCATGCCTGCCTAATTTTTTCCATTTTTAGTAGAGACGGGGTCTCGCTCTTGTTCAGGCTGGTCTCAAACTCCTGAGCTCAAGCAATCCACCCGCCTCGGCCTCCCAGGTGCTGGGATTACAGGCGTGAGCCACCGCCCAGGCCCCTCATGCAGGTTAGAGTCTCGTGTTTGATTCTGGGTCCTCCCTGCTGTGTGCATCATGTGATCCTCATGTGATGTGTTCACAGCCACGCATGCAGCACACACGTGCACATGCAGAAGGACTAGAAATAGCCATTGGCACTGCCGTTCCTTGTGTAAGGGAAATGCTGATACTAAATAGTCTCTACTTTCACCTTGTTTTTACAAATACTTTATACCACTTTTAAAATCAGAAAAGTCGATTTCAAGAAAAAAATTGTCGCCTCCATTTACTTGTGACTCTCTGATCTGTCACCTCAGTAGATGAGAGTGCCTTGGGCTCGTCCGGGGCTCTGCAAAACAGGCTCCCGGTGCAGTTCAGCGCAGGCGCGTGCTCGGTGACGACATGACAGGGCAGGCGCACGGAGGGCGCCGTGGGGCGTGTGGACTCCCCTCAGCGCGGCACGTTTGGCTTTTCCGCTCTTCTCACCCTCGTGCTTCCTCTCACCTCTGTGGCTCCTCTCGTAGCAGCTCTGGGATTGGAAGTCAGGGTGGCATGCTGACATGTGACGCGAGGGTCTGTGGTCTGCTGGGTCCCACAGAGCCCTGCGCACTGTTGCCGTCTGAAAGACGTAGCTACGTTTGCTCGTACACACGGCGGCCCTGGGCCTTCCTCCTCCAGATGTTCATTTTAGGCCACAGAACTGCGTGGCAGCACGCTGGCCTGTGTGTGGCCTGTGCGTGGGGCTTTGCGGGGTGCGGAGTGCCCTCGGAAGGCTGGGAACCTCATGGCTTGCTGGCTTGGGGGGGCGCCTGGAAGGCCATACTCTGCAGCTGGAGTGGTGATGAGAGATTCGGGACAAGGATGAGGACTCGGGGCCTTGGGCGATGACACGTAAGCAGGAAGTGAGAGGAAAGGGCCAGAGAAAGGCCCAAGCGGCTGGGTGGGTGTGGCCCCACCAGGGTGACGGGGTGTCCTGAATTCCCAGGAGCGCACCCACTCTGGTTGAGGCTCTTCGGTGCAGGAGAGGGGTGGTCCTAAGGGCCGAGAGGCGTGGGCAGGACAGCAGCCCCGTCCTGGGAGCGTGGGAAGAACTCGCGGCCCCCACCCTGTCCCTCAGGCCCAGTGCTCTCGGGGAGAAGAGGGAGACACTGATGCTGCAGCAGCTGGGGGACAAGGGGCTGCCCAGCCCAGGCCTGACCTGGGAGCAGCCCCCGGCGACAAGGCTCTCCAGGACAGGTGCGCTTGCGTGTGCCCAGGACACCTCCCACCCCTCCCTTTGGGCCACTGGTCACATGTCTGTCTCTGTGTCCCCAGGACTGGTGGAGGGTCTGCGGAAGCGACTGCTGCCGGCGTGGTGTGCCTCCCTGGCCCACGGGCTCAGCCTGCTCCTGGTGGCTGTGGCCGTGGGGGTCTCGGGGTGGGTTGGCGCCAGTTTCCCCCCCAGTGTGAGCGTCATGTGGCTCCTCTCGAGCAGCTCCAGCTTTCTGGCCTCCTTCCTCGGCTGGGAGCCGCTTAAGGTGAGTGGGCTGTTGGAGCAGGGCTGCCAGTCTGGCACTTGCTGGCCCCTCTGATGCCACCTGCACCCCAGGTCCTGCTGGAAGCCCTCTACTTCTCACTGGTGGCCAAGAGGCTGCACCCGGATGAAGACGACACCCTGGTGGAGAGCCCGGCCGTGACACCCGTGAGCGAACGTGTGCCCCGCGTGCGGCCCCCCCACGGCTTTGCACTCTTCCTAGCTAAGGAGGAGGCCCGCAAGGTCAAGAGGCTACACGGCCTGCTGAGGGTGAGCCCAGTGCCCACTTTGCCTCTCCCACCTCCCGGCCAGTGCACTCGCATTGTCTCCCTTTAGCTGTCAGGGCTCTGGAATCCTGCCCAGACCCCCCCCCCCCCCGTCCCCCTTGCTCCTGCCACCTCCAGTCTCTGCTGGTGCCCCGCCAAAAGGCCTGCTGCTGCCTGGCCTCAGCCTTCACTGGACTGCGTGTCTGTGCCTAGGCGGGGTGCCAGTGGGGTTGGTGCTGCCACTCCTTAGTGCCAGGTGCCCTGGCTGGGCAGGCTGCTGCCCGGCATTCCCAGAGCCCAGTCCTGTCACTGTGTGCTGGGACCAGCTGACCACAGTGCCGTCCCTGTCCTGCAGAGCCTCCTGGTGTACATGCTTTTCCTGCTGGTGACGCTGCTGGCCAGCTACGGGGATGCCTCGTGCCAAGGCCACGCCTATCGTCTGCAGAGCTCCATCAAGCAGGAGCTGGGCAGCCGGGCCTTCCTGGCCATCACCCGGTACGGACAGCCCCAACAGGGCCCAGTTGGTCTCGCCCCTGGTGCAGCCCAGCCCCTAGGGGACATTTGGAAATGTCTAGATACGTTTTTGGTTGTCAGGATGGAGTAGGTGCTGTTTGGCATCTGGGTAGAGACCAGGACACTGCTAAACACCACAGTGCATGGGACAGCCCCAGGACAGACTTCTCTGCCCCAAACACCAGCAGGCTGAGGTTGAGAAACCCAGGTCTAGCCTTGTCCCCTGGGGCTGCAGTGGCCATGCTCTCTGGGCCTCTGATCAGACTTGACTCTGTGTCTGACGCAGATCTGATGAGTTCTGGCCGTGGATGGCCCACGTGCTGCTCCCCTACGTCCACGGGAACCAGTCCAGCCCAGAGCTGGGGCCCCCACGGCTGCGGCAGGTGCGGCTACAGGACGGTAAGCCGGGGAGGGTGCCCCGACTCCTGTCCTGCTATCTTCCAGAGAGTGGCCGTTAGCCAAGTTTGGCTTTCAGCTCTGCTACCCAGCCATGTGCTGTAGCCTCCTCGAGCCTCAGTTTCTTTGTGTAAATGGAGATAATGACGATGTCTGCTTGATGGTTGCTGGGAGGATTCTGTGTGATCCTACAGACCAGGCGCTCAGCCAAGCTGGGCCGTCCCCGGCCCCGTGTTTATTTCAGCTGTCCGCCCAGACCCTCCCGGTGCCGGAGTGCGCATGTGCTCCGCCTCCGGAGGCTTCAGCACCAGTGACTATGGAGTCGGCTGGGAGAGTGCAGCCCACAACGGCTCGGAGATGTGGTCCTACTCCGCGCCGGACCTGCTGGGGTGAGCAGGGAGGGCCCCAGGCTTCGGTGCGAACAGGAGGGAAGAGTCCTCCGGAGGAGCCCTGGCTCCCAGGTCTGCCCTCCAGCTCTGCCTGCTGTCGCCCACAGCGCCTGGTACTGGGGCTACTGTGCCGTGTACGACAGCGGGGGCTACATCCAGGAGCTGGGCCTGAGCCTGGAGGAGAGCCGCGCCCAGCTGGGCTTCCTGCAGCTGCACAACTGGCTGGACAACAGGTGGGTGTGACAGCAGGTGCCCGTCCCGCTGGGCTGGAGGCAGCTGCCTCAGCCGTCGGTCCTGAGCCCTTCCCAATTCTGCTGCCCTCCGGGTGCCTCCAGTCCCTGAAAGGCCCAGCCACGTGCCCCGGCCGCCTCCCTGGCCCAGATCCCCTCCACCTGCCGCCCACCCGGCCCTCCCGCTGACCCGCGGCCTCTGCGCAGGAGCCGCGCCGTGTTCGTGGAGCTCACGCGCTACAGCCCGGCCGTCGGGCTGCATGCCGCCGTCACGCTGCGCCTCGAGTTCCCCGCGGCGGGCCGCGCCGTGGCCGCCCTCAGCGTCCGCCCCTTCGCGATGCGGCGCCTCAGTGCGGGCCTGTCCCTGCCGCTGCTGTCCTCGGTACGCCCGCGCCCTGCGGCCCTGGTCCCCGCCCCTCTGCCGGCCCTGCCCACCCTGGCCCTGGCCGCGCCCCTCTGCCGGCCCCGCCTACCCTGGCCCTGACCCCGCCCCTCTGTCGGCCCCGCCCACCCTGGCCCTGACCCCGCCCCCTCTGCAGGTGTGTCTGCTGCTGTTCGCGCTGTACTTCTCGGTGGCGGAGGCCCGGGCCTGGCGCAGGGAGGGGCGCGCGAGAGCGCTGCGGCCGGGGGTCTGGGCGCGGTGGCTGTTGGTGGCACTGACCGCGGCCGCCGCGCTGGTGCGCCTGGCCCAGCTTGGCACTGCCGACCGCCAGTGGACCCGCTTCGTGCGCGGCCGCCCGCGCCGCTTCACCAGCTTCGACCAGGTGGCGCAGCTGAGCTCCGCGGCCCGGGGCCTGGCGGCCTCCGTGCTCTTCCTGCTCTTGGTCAAGGTGAGGGCGGGGGCGGGGGCGGGGGCGGGGGCGGGTCTGGGCCCCAGATCAGGTCGCAGGCTGACGCCCCCTGCCCGCAGGCCGCCCAGCAGCTGCGCTTCATGCGCCAGTGGTCTGTTTTCGGCAAGACGCTGTGCCGGGCCCTGCCGGAGCTAGCAGGGGCCACCTTGGGTCTGATCGTGCTGTGTGTGGCCTACGCCCAGCTCGCTGTTCTGGTAGGTGACTGCGTGGGCCTCCTGGGAGGGCACCTTAGCTGGGCACACCCCTCACTCTTGCACCTTCCCCACAGCTCGCGTCCTGCTTGGATTCCCTTCGGAGCGCGGCCCGGGCCCTCTTGGTGCTGTGCCCAGGAGCTGGGGTCCCCACTCCGTGCCAGGCTGAGTCCTGGTGCTTGTCCCCTCTGCTGTGTGTGGGGCTCTGGGCTCTGCGGCTGTGGGGTGCCCTGAGGCTGGGGGCAGTCCTCCTTCGGTGGCGCTACCACACCCTGCGGGGCGAGCTCTACCGCCCAGCCTGGGAGCCGCAGGACTACGAGATGGTCGAGCTGCTCTTGCGCAGGCTGCGCCTCTGGCTGGGCTTCAGCAAGGTCAAGGAGGTGGGTACGGCCCAGTGGGGGGGAGAGGGACGCACCCTGGGCTCACCCAGGGTGCAGCCGGACTGACCGAGCCCCTGTGCCGCCCCCAGTTCCGCCACAAAGTGCGCTTCGAGGGGATGGAGCCGCTGCCCTCCCGCTCCTCCAGGGGCTCCAGGTCAGCCCTGGAGGCGCCCCCACCCAGTGCGGGCTCCGATGCCTCACACCCTTCCACCTCCTCCAGCCAGCTGGACGGGCCGGGTGTGGGCCTGGGCCGGCCAGGGCTGAAGGGGGAGCCCGAGCCTGAGCCCTCCCGCCTCCAAGCTGTGTTCGAGGCCCTGCTCACCCAGTTTGACAGACTCAACCAGGCCACGGAAGACGTCTACCAGCTGGAGCAGCGATTACAGAGCCTGCACGGCCACAAGAGCAGCCGGACCCCCGCCACCCCTCCCCGCGGCCCCTCCCCAGGCCTGCAGCCAGCCCTGCCCAGCCACCGTGCCCGGGCCAGTCGAGGTACGGAGCTGGCTACCGGCCCCAGCAGGGCATCCCTGCGGGCCAAGAACAAGGTCTACCCCAGCAGCACTTAGCCCCAGGGGACCTGGGCTCACACCCCTCTCCCGGGGCAGGGCCTGTGGCTGTGCTCTGGCCCGCTGGAGCCAGAGTGGACACGCTCAGTATTACCTTCTGCCGCCCTCCAGGTCTCAGGCCAGGCAGAAAGGCTGCACACCGGTCCCCAGAGAGCAGGCAGGGTCTGTCTGTCTGGGCTTCAGCACTTTAAAGAGGCTGTGTGGCCAGCCAGGACCCAGGGTCCCCTCCCCGGCTCCCAGGGGGAGGACACAGCAGTATTGGACTGAGACGCTAATTTATTTCCCGAGTCCTCAGGTACAGCGGGCTGTGCCCGGCCCCACCCCCTGGGCAGACGTTTCCCGGCGCTAAGGATCCCGGCTGCAGGGGGGGTGACGCTGCACCTCCTGCTGCCCTCCCCTAAGTTATTACCTCTTCTGTCCCTGCAGTGTACGCCCCTCCTGCTGCCATCTCACTGTGTGTCTCATAATTTATATGGGGTTAAAATGTATATATTTTTGTATGTTACTGTTTTTCACTTGTGCTGAAGGGCCTGGTGGCTGAAGCTGGGCCCTGCGCCCACGACGAGGCAGAGCTGGCCTCGCTCCCCCCACACCTGCCCGTGCCAGGACCCGGCTCGGCAGCCGTCTGGCCTTGGGCAGGTGCTGGGGCAGCGTTGGAGGGACACAGCTGTCCCTAGGGCCTGGTTTTCCTGCCCTGCCCAAGGCCCTGCAGCGTGAAGGCGGCACCCGGCCTGCTGGTGCCGGGGGTGGGCCAGGAGCAGGACTGGCGTGTGTCAGAGGACCCAGGTGGTTAGCGGGGAAAACCCCACCCTGGGGCTGGCTCCCAGGGCAGGGGAGGGTGTGTGTGACAGTGTGTGTGAGACACGTGTGTGAGGCCAGACTGCCTCTGTGGGCATGGCCACAGCTAGGGCCTTGATCCCACCCCCCCAGACAAAGTCAAATAAAGGAGCTGACTGCTACCTGTGCCTCCCAGTCTGCGTGCTGCAGTTTATTTCACGTGCACGGGCTGCCCTCCTGGGCCACGTCGGGTGCAGGCAGGGGCCAGCCCCAGCAGGGACGACAGCCATGCGGAGCCTCACACAAACTCGGTGAAGTCGTCCACGGAGGAGATGAGGCGCTTCCGCTGGCCTGTCTCGTAGGTGGGCGTGGGCTCGCCCGGGGCCTGGGCCGGCGTTTTGGTGTGGGCCGGCGGGTGCGTCAGCGGCAGGCTGGGGTTGGAGTAGGGGGCTTCCTCGCGGATCTGAGGGGGACAGGAGGCACACTCTGCCCGAGCCAGCCACTGCCCCACCCCGTCAGCCCCACCCCTACCATGCAGCCCTGTGCCCCTACCCGTTGGCGGAGCCGCTTGATGTGACGCAGCCGGGCGATCCACTTGGAGGGGTAGATGTCGGTGGGGTTGGAGCGGCTGTGGTGCACCTGCGAGGCCATCTGGGAGGGGGGCAGGGCGGTGAGCTGCGGTGGTCGTGCCTGGGGCCCACCCCCTCAGCCCACCTCCACTCACGTTTGCGTGCAGGGCCATCTGGCGGGCCACAAAGGGCAGGTTGCGGTCAGACACGATCTTGGCCACACTGGTGTCCACGAGGCCCTCCATGTCTGGGGAGACTCGGTGCTCACACCTGGGCCTGGGCCCGGGTCCTGGGCGCTGCCCCGCCCACCCCACCTGCCCGGCCCCACCTACCTTTCCTGCACTGCAGGGACACCAGGTTGCACTCGTAGTCCAGCGGGGTGATGATCACATGGACAAAGTTGAACTGGCCCTGCCCGGACAAGAGGACGGGTCAGCCTGGCACGGGTGTGTCCCCAGGGCCGCTTTCTGCCACTGCCTCACTCAGCTCCGAAGGCACCAGGCTCACAGTTACGTCCAAGGCTGTGACCACTGGCCGTTGCAACCGCCCTTCGAGCCCCAACTTCCTCCTCACCAGCCTGGGCTGCGACAGTCCGTCCTCACTGGCTAATCCCGGCTGGAGCCCACAGCCTAAATGCTGCCGCCTGCTGGCGGCACCCAAAGGTCCCTCCAGCCCACACCCCAAGTCCCTGTTCGCCCGGCCCCCGCGCAGCTCGGCAGCACCACCAGCCCCGCTCTGACTCCTGGATCCCTCCTCCCCCTCTCCCGCCGCCGTCTCCGGAGCGTCCGGCCGAGATGGCCACGCGGCCTCGCCATGGGCACCTGCCCTCTCCCAGACTGTCCAGCAGCCCTGGCATCTTGGTTCAGTGTTCGCCAAGGCTTCCTGGTGCACCCTTTTCACAGTGGGCGGCACTCCAGCCCACGGCCACCCTGGCGCCCACCAGGGATGCACACTGTGACAAGTCTGCTGACAGCCCGCATCCTGCCCGTGTGACCTCCACTCCAGCAGCTGGGGTGCAGGGACAGCCAGCAAGGGCTCAGCAGGTGCGACAGGAGGGCTGTGAGGGCCCGGCCCCCCAGGGCCTCCCCAAGCAGACACTGAGTGCCCACCATGCCCCCGCAGAGCGCACACACGCTGGCTGGGTGCTCCTGACCCAAACCACAAGGCGCCACAGGCTCCACACGTGAGGAAACCGAGGCTCAGAGAAACCTGAGACTTGTGACCACCTGCCCTACTTTGCCAACAGCCCCTCCCAGGTGACCCACCACCCTCCTCACTGCTTCGGCGCAGAGCGGGGACCTGCCAGCTCAGCAGTGCTTGCTGCCACCACTTGGGATACGCCAGTGGACACCTCCCACATGGACTTGGCCTCCGGCCAGCCCCAGTGGAGGTGCCTGAGCCCTGAGCGTGGGTCCCGTGGGTCCCGGCCCACGCAGGAGTCCTCGCTCACCTTGATGGTACCCAGTTTGAAGTCCTCGCCGGAGTCGTTATAGATGATGGAGACGAAGTCGTTGCCCAGGTGGCGCTTCTTGTCACAGCGGTGCTTGTCCACGTCCTTGGTGGGCATCAGTGTGGCGATGTGGAACACGGCTGCAGGGCGGGGCGAGGCCAGGCTGGGCGGGGCAGCCCCTAACCGAGGGCGAGGCCCTCTGCGCTCCTGCCAGGGCACGTCCCCGTCCCTCCAGAGGGGCCTGAGGGCCGAGGGCCTGCAGGGGCTGCACCCAACCAGTGGCCCTGGCTCCCGTCCCCTGGGGCAGAGCTGCTGGAAGCAGAGCCGCCAGCCCACCCACGGCCTCAATGCCTGCGCGTAGGAACCCAGGGGCTTGGGACACGACCAGGCGGAGGGCGCGTCCTGGGGAGGGCCCCACGCGCACCCTGCATGATGTCGTCGTGCCAGCAGTAGGTGAACTGGCCGTCCTCGCCACACACGTCCAGCCCGCCCAGGTACACCTTGTCTGGCTGGCAGTCCTTGAGCTCGATGAGCTTGCCCAGGCCCGTCAGAAACTCCGTGTAGCGGTAGGAGCCGTGCTCGTTGGACAGGATGGCGAGCTCGCTGTTGCTCTGTGGAGACGGGGTGGGGGTGCTGCTCCCAGGCCCAGCCCCACCCGCCCCGCCAGGACCCCATCAGCTCCTGCACCAGCACCCAGCTTCGGGCCCCCGAGCAGCTGTGAAGGGTCTGCAGGGCTTGTCGCTGCTGAGGTGGGGGGCGGGGTTCTGCCCAGGTCCCCAGCTTGGTGCAGGAAAGTGCATCCCAGCAGCTGCCCAGGCCAGACGCCGTTGTGTCACCCTCCACTCCCTCCTTTCTCCCACCCCCCATACTTGGCAGGCCAACAGTCAGCTCTGTCCTCAAAGCTGCCAGAACCCTGGCCCTGCTCAGCAGCCCCTGCCCCGTGGGCCTCTCCCACCTGGACGGCCACTCATGTCCACCAGGCCTCCTCAGTGGCCCACGCATAGGTGCTCCCAGGCCTTGGCCAGGCTCATGTCGAGGCCTGTGCTCAGAGCCACTCAGAAGGACTGTGCCACCCGCAAAGGGCTCTGGGGCTGCCTATGACCTGCCCCTCCCGTGACGTCTCTGCCTGCACATCCTGTCACTGCCCCCCTAAGCTTGCTCAGTGCCAGCCTTCAGGCACACGGGGTGCCCCAGGGCCTGGGAAGCCCTGCCCTACTTCCTCCACGTCGCTGCTCCCATGCGGGTCGCCCAGCACGCAGCACCCTGCCCCCCTGCACACCCATCTCCGGCATGCCCCGTGCTCACACGCCGACCTGTCGTGCCTACACCCGTGCTCCTGGTTCTCAGTGCAGCACCTGGCCTGGAGCGGCAGGAGCACCTGCTGCTCGGGGGCTCGTGCGGTGGGGTGGTCCCAGGGAGGGAGAGGGCCTGACCCCCAACCCCGCGGGCGGGCCCAGCAGCCTCACCTGGCCCTCCCCCACGTACAGGACGGCGAGCTTGTGTGTGTCGTAGGACGGGATCTGGTCGAGGAGCTGCACCGACCGCTCGAAGGACTGGAGCACACGGAGCCTGGCCTGAGCCCAGGGCAGCGGCTGCCCCTGGGGGCTGTCCCACCCGGGAAGGAGGTGGCAGGCCACGGCAGCGGGCTGGGGGCACCCACCTCGTTGGGCAGCAGGATGGGCTTGTTGGACTCGTCACCAAAGAAAGGGGAGTGGTAGAGCTGCAGGAACACGAAGCTGCGGAGGCGGCGAGGGCTGGGCTTGGGGTGCAGCCACAGCCCACGCGGGGAGCAGAGCTCGCCCCTCGCCGAGGGCAGCGCCCTCCCCCGGGGCTCCAGCCAGGCGGGGCGCGGAGGACACGAGCACCGGCCCCCAGCTCGCTGTGCCCAGGGCTGCGTAGGCGCCAGCAGCCAGGAGGGAAGAGGCCCACCTGGGGTTGATGCCTGGCACCTTCTCAGCGTTGGAGGCCGCCGCTCTGCTCTTGAAGGCGTCCCTCTCCACCGTCTTGCCCCTGCGCGACGGGGCCGAGTCTGAGATGGTGTAGCCTCGGGGCCGCAGGCCGCTGGGCGAGCGGGGGGCACCAGGATGCAGGGGACCCTCGGGCTGGGCGGGGCCCAGGCACCGACTCTCTTCGCCTGGCACCGCCCAGGCAGCAGCTTCCCCGTCCAGGATCCCCGACTGTGACCGGGCCTTGGCCTCAGGGCTCAGCCGGCCCACGTCAGCCTTGTCCCCAGGGTCCCCGAGGACGTCCTGCAGGGTCTGCAGCTCGGGCGAGGAGCTAGACTTGCTCAGGGGCTGCGAAGGCTGGAAGGACAGGTCCACGGAGGGCCGGCCGCCCTCGGCGGAGACGGCGCGCCCGATGGGGATGGCCCCGGCAGCCAGCTCCTCCCTGCGGAACGCCTTCTCCTCCTGGCTGGAGGTTGAGGACGACTGGAAAGGACCATCCCAAGGAGAGCCTTCGTCAGGAGGCACCTGGGCCACTGGTGGTTTGCCCTGCGGAAGCCCCACCTGTGCCCCTGCCCAGGGCCACAGGCAGCCCAGCCACCACGCGCCAGTCCCCACCCCACTGCGGCGACACCAGCCTACGCCCCACGCTGAGAACCCCACAGACCAAAAGGGCTCCGTCACGAGGGCGGAGCCCAGATGGCTGCCGGGAATCCAGACTGTCCCTCAGGAAGGTGTGGAGGGACACAGCCGTTTTTCAGATAAGAAAAAGGGCAAGACTGGCCCAGGTTCGCACAGCCAGTCAGGAGGATACCAGGAGGCCGCCCCTGGCTGGCCCGCCTGCCCGCGGCCGCGGGGCACAGCCGCACTCACCCTGCTGTAGGCGCCGGCGCGTCCGCAGGGCCTGTCCGGGCCCAGCGCAGCCTCCAAGTCCTCCAGCTCGGGGGGCTCCACTGGCACGTGGGCCTCTCCAGGACTTCCCTCCTCCATGACCACAGCAGAGTCTGGGAGGACACAGACGGGGCTACTGGGTGCTGGGCCGGGCCTGGCACTCACATGGCCTCAGAGCACTAGCCTGGTCCCCAACAGAGGGGACAGAGGCCCTGCAGAGCCCCCCCAAGGCTCTGCCTGCTGTGCCACCCTCGAGCAGGCTGGGAAGAGGACGCCCAGAGGGGCTGGCGTGAGCTCTGACAGGTGTCTCCTGCCTGGGCTCCCGGGGGTCAGGTGGGCAGCCGGCCCTGCCTGCCCTGGTCCACCTCTGCGCCTCCAGCAAGGCAGGTGGGCAAAGGCAAGAGACTCCCGCCCCCAGGAGAGAGCCCCCACCTGAGACCAGCCCTCAGTAGCCGCGGACGAGGCTGGTCTCCACGACTTGCGCCCGCGGAACAGGCCGCCATGGGGAAGCCCGTGTGCACACACAGGCGGGAGCTCGGCTTCCACGGCCAGCCAGAGACGCAGCCAGGCACGCTACGGGGGCAGTGTGAGGCCCCAAAGCAGCGTTTCCTGTGCCAGCATCGGGGCAGGGGCACAGGGGAGAAGCAGCCCAGGGTTATCGCGGCCACGGATGCCCCACACACAGCCCGCTGTGCACACGCGGCGGTTAGCTGCCCGCCGGAGCCCAGCACACAGCCCTTCCTCACTGGCTCCTGCCCGCATGGGGGGACCTGGCAGGGCGCCCCGCCGGGCCTGGGGGCAATGGGCAGAGGCGGTCTGCAGGACCTTGGTCAGCCCGTGGTCAGTGGCAGATGCCATCTAATCTGGGGCTTCACAAGGCCCGTCACACTGCCAGAGACCAGGGCGAGGTCAGCTGGGTGGAACCCCAGGGCCAGGCTCAACCCCAACAGCCGCCACCCACCAGCATCTGCAGCTCAGCTGATGTCACCAAGGGGCCTTGGGGCCACCCCCACCTCCTGGGGCCTGAAGAAGGGGCCGGGAGGGCGCCCAGTTCAGGAACAGAGCTCTGCCGCGAGGGCCAAGTCAAAGGGGCCCCCGTGGGCAAAGCACGGGCGTCTGCGGATGTCCTCATGCGCGTCAGCGGCTCCCGAGGGCGATGAGAGGCTCAGATGGACGGGGAGGTGGGCGGGCGGGGACGATGGGAGCAGCGTCTACGGCACAGTGGCGCTCGGCAGCAAACGCTGCCCTCCTTAGAGAGACGCACGAATACCTGCCCAGGAAATGCTCCTGTGCAGCTTTCCTTGGCAACTGGACTGGTACAGGGAGGAGAAAGAGGCCACTGCAAGGGAAACCACGTGAGCGGCCACGTCAGCAGAAGGAGAGACTACACACAGGTCGAGCAGAGAGGACAGGCTCCGAGCCTGGAGAGGAGAGAGGGCAGGGCCAGCGGCCGGGGTGGCGGGGCTGGGGCCTAGTGCTGCAAGCTGCTCAGGCGACCTCTGGCGAGGGAAGTGCCTCCCTCCTCCTCGGCCGCAAGCGCCATCTGCAGCCGCAGGGAAGGGCCTGAGGGTGCGGCCTGGAGGGACAGCACCAAGCCAGGCCCACGGGGCACCAGAGCAGGCAGCAGGCTCGGGCACCCAGACCAGACCAAGCAGGAAGTGAGGCTGCCTGCGGCACCACCGGGCTCCCCGCCAAGGGTGCCGAGCAGAGGCCTCCCAAGGCTCTGCCTGTTCCGACGCCGCGCCCCGCTGCAGCCCCGGTGCGGGTGGGCAGGTGCCGAGGCTCCAGAGAGGAGGGTCTTTCGGCAGCCCCCACAGACCAGCCTCCTCCCAAATGCCCCTGAGGAGGACAGTGCCGAGGCAGACTCGGGGACCCCCCGGCGGGGTGGCAGACCCCAGCGGAATAGAACCACACTGCCCCAGACGGGAGCGCCAGACCTGTGGGGCAGGAAACGGTGCTGCCGCCAGCCGCTGCCACAGGCCCCGAGCGCTCACCTGTGTTGGAGCGCGGGAGGAGCGGGGGCTTGACCGTGCCGGCTGCCGGCACCGACAGGGACTTGTACAGCGCCGTGTCCCGGTGCTCCTTGAAGCGCTCGGCCGCCATGAGGGCGTTGGACAGCTCCTGCAGGGGCATGTTGTTGATGTCCGAGGAGAAGGGGCTGAGCGGGTTCTCCAGGCTCATCAGCCAGCTGGTGTTCCCTGGCAGGGCAGCAGCACCCCTCAGGCCCCGGCCCCCAGCCAGCTGTCCCCTCGGGGCCCTCCCAAGGCAGCCCCCAGGACACCAGCCTCAACAGCACACCCGGGCTGGGAGGGCAGGCGGGGCCAGGCCCTGATGCTCCCAACCAAACCGCCAGAACCATGAGGTCAGAGCCAGCACCGCCCGTCACATACCCGTGCTGGTGCCGGGCACTCTGGCCCAGATCAGCTCCTGCCCCGAGGCCAGGCATGAGGAGGCATCTCAGGGCAGTGGCCTCTGCCATAGCCTCCCAGCCAGGGTCCCCGACCCTCTCATGCTCGGCCCACACCACACCCAAGGCCCTTCCCGGGCTCTGGCCCTCAGCCAAGTCCTCCCTTTGCCAGAGATGCCCCTGCAGTGGGCTGGGTCGTGCCCCCGCACATTTGTACGTTGGAGTGTTAACCCCCAGTGCCTTATGCGGAGACTGGGTTTTAAAAAGGTAAGGTTAAACGAGGTCACTGTGGGGGGCTCTAACCCAGTGACACTGGTGTCCCCACAAGAAGGGGAGAGATGAGGACACGCACAGACGATGACCCCATCAGGACACTGGGAGGACACGGTGTCTACAAGCCAAGGAACAGGCCTCAGGAGGAACCGGCCCTGCGGCACCATGACCGTGGGCTTCAGCCTGCAGAGTCTGGGCGCCCTGCACGGCGGCCGGGGCACGCTGGCTGGGCCCACCTCATACACCCTCCGCAGACTCGGCCAAAAGGCACCTCCCCAACGCCCAGCGGGCCGAGTTTGTGGCTTGCTCCTTCGAGTCCACAGCCCTGAGCGGCGTGTCCTGCGCTGGCTGCTCAGGGACGGGCCGCGGCGGGGTGCGGGGCTGCCGGTACCTGTGGGCCTCCGCACCAGGATCTCCGCCCAGCCCTGGGTCAGCAGCGGCACACAGGCAGCCAGGGTGGCCTTCTCCTGTGCTGGCATCTGGGCCGTCGCCGAGGCCTTCTCAGGCTTCGAGGCTGGTGCCATCTGTGGTCCCAGAGAAGCAGGGCCAGCCGGGGAGTGGGCAGCCGGCACGTCTAGAGCACCAACGCGAAGACCGTGGCCCCCTGAGGAGGAGAGGGGAGGGGCCGGTGACCACCACGTGCCTGCAGCTGGCCGCTCCACCCGGGCCTGGCAGGCCGTGAGGCACCGGCTGGTCCAGAGAGAGCCAGAGCGGGTGGCAGCCCCCCCCCCCCCGGGCACAGCCCTCCAACAGTGCTGGCCTCAGTGGGCCCGGGACCTGTCCCAGGGTCACCATGGCTCATCTGAGCTGGGCTGAGGGCTCCCAGGAAACACGGGCACCGAGGACAGGCCCTCAGCAGCTCGGGGGGCCGCGCTGCAGCTGTGCGGAAGGGGCTGCCCGCCCCAGAGACCTCACTCTGGAGTCACGAGGAAGCGGGCCGGGGCCCTCCTGAACACGGACCAACGGAGAGGCAGCCGGGCAGGGGGCCCTGGGCGCCCGGGAGGGAGGCAGGAGGCAGGCTGGGGCGGAGGCTCACCCGACATGGAGCGGACCCGGTCCCGGGCCCCACGGGACACCTGCTGCCCAGTCTGGGACTCCAGCTTGGCGGGCGCCTCCTTCGTCTGTGTCTGGTGCCCGCTGGGGTCGGCGCTGAGGACAGAAGTGCCAGCGAGTGGGGTAAACGAGGCCCCTGTGGCTCGCGGCCAGCATGGCAGGGTCCCGCGTGGCCTGGGCTCAGCACGGCCAGTGTCGAGGGAGGAAAGGCGCAGTCACCTTGACTCTGGGCCAGCCTGCAGCTCCCCCGGGTCCAGGCCTAGCAGCGACCGGGTCCCAGTTCCCACGCTTGTTGTCACGGTGACAAGCTTATTGCCAACCAGCCAGGTCTTGGTCCTGCCGCCTGCCAGGAGGAACTCCCCCACAGGAGACCTGAAAGCACAGGAGGGTCCGCTTCCGGCTCCCCTGGCGGCAGCGCCAGGCGGGGCCCCGAGCGCCCAGCCCCAGCCTGCCCGCGGGGAGCAGGCCCCGCCTGGCCCACTTGCCACCACGTGGACAGGGCGCAGCCACAGAAGGAAAGTGGGATGGCTGTCCCTCCCGCCCCACCCAGCTCCAGAGCACAGGCGCGCACCTCTTGGGGACTGCCGTGAAGTTGGAGAACACATATCGGGCCATCATGTCCAGGCACGTTTCCGTGAGCTCCAGGTGGAGATTTTTCAGGTTGTCATCAGCCTGGGCCATGGAGTTCTCATCTGCGGAACCCAGGCTGGCGCTAGTGAGGGACGTCTGTATCCTGCTGGAGGGAGAAGCCGTGACCAGGGTTAGGGCACCGGGCAGAGCCAGGCCAGCCGCCTACCACCAAGGGCCGAAGCTCAACACATGCACGGCTGACAGGACCTCACTCGGAAAGACCCCACCAGGGCACCACGGCTGGTCCAGCCGCAACCCTGCACGTCACGTGGACCACGTCATCCCAGAGAGCAGGGGAGGCACCTCATGGGAAAGCCCTGGGCACTGGTCGAAGCCGAGATTTAAGAGGCTGAAGAGACAGGACGTCCCTCTCACCGAAGCACACGGGAGAGCCAGGCCGTGGCCTCGTGGCAGAGCAATGGAGTCATACAGACACGGAGACCACAGCAGACAGACCCAGATTGCATTCTGCCCCAGGGTGCCCCTAGCGGGGACACGGAAGGTCTGGGCTTCGTGTGTGGCTCTCACCCTGACACCTGGGCAGGTGAGAGGGGGCCACAGCGAGCTCCACACCCACCCGAGTGAGCAGGGGAAGGGGCTGTGCAGGTTTCATTCTGACGTAAGTGTCACAGCCCCTCTGCCACACTTTGCTCACGGTGAGGAAGTTGCTAGCAAAGGGCTGAGAGGGGAGCCTCACTGGACACCTCTGCCCTCCCTGGCCGGGCCAGACCCCATGTGACAGAGACCCAGGTGAGGAGTGGACCTTGGCACTGCAGGACGCCAGGCTGGAAGGGCCTCCGTGGGAGGAGACAGGGACCCCCTCTGCTGAGTGCCACCCGGGCTGGCAGGGACAACCCACAGGCAGGCAATGGCCAAGACACTGGTGCCTGAGAAGCCACACCTGCCCCCAGACACAGCCAGGAGAAGTGACCAAGGCCCTGGCCTGGGGCCCAGGCCCACCCCTTTGAGGGTCCCGGCTCATGCCCCAGCGCCCTGCACAAAAGCCCCTCTTCTCTGTCAGCCACAGCAGAAAACAGACCTTTCCTAGAAGGAAGCCCAGGAAGAAAATCCCTTCCAGAGACTACGGGAAGGCCCAGCCCAGAAGAGTTTGTCTCCTGCCTGAGCTGCCTGACTGTGCAGAAGCGCCTGCCCTCCGGGACAGACTGCAGGGGCTGCCTGATGCCCAGCCTTCTCAAGCAGCGCCCCGCTGGGGCACCCAGGCCAGCCTCTGAGGACGCCGTGCAGCCAACCCCCACTCCCACGGGGCCCGGGGACAGAATGCAACGTTTCCACCCCTCGCCGCCGGGCTCCCGAGCCGGGGACCAGGCTGTCCTCTGCCCTGGCCAGGGAGGGCACGGCCGGCAACGAGGTCATGCAAGCAGCCCCATGCACCGCCACCCGGTGCTCACGGGGCCAATCTCCGGGTCCGTGCCCCCTCCCGCCGCAGCCCCGCTACCTGTGCACCGCATGGTCAGACACACTGATGCTGCGGCACCGGAAGGCCTCGGCTGCGCAGCTCTCCTTGGATTCTTTCACGGGTGGAGAGTTATTCAAGCCTTGTTTGGGGGGTCTGGCTATCCTCAAACTACCAGGTGAGGAAGGAAGCCCCGAGCCCCAGAGAGCCCAGCTCCCGGGAAGGGGAGAACAAGCCATTGGAGGGGTGAGGAGGAAAGGTCCCAGGCCACAGGGTCAGGATGGAGAGGTGCCGCGGGTGAGGTGAGCAAAAGAGCCATGCCAAAGGACAGTTAGCCGGGGAAGAGACAGAAAACAAAACGCATAGTAATACATCTGGTAAACACGGCTGAGAAAAAGGCTTCACGCATGATACCAAAACAAAGAACATTAGTGCAAATTAAACGCGTGTGGATCTCCCTGCACGGCAGCTTCCAGGCTGTGCTGACCCGGCTCCCCGCCCTGCCCCGCAGAAGGCTGGCGCCGCCCAGCCCTGGGACCCGGGAGGTGCTCAGGCCTCAGTGGTCGGGCCCTGAGGGTCGCTGTGAAGAGGCCGGTTCTGAGGTCAAGGCCCAAGAACGCCAGAAATGAGTCTCTGGCCACTGAGGGCCGAGCTCAGCCCTCACCCCACAGAGACCTGAGAACGGCTTCTAAGTTTAGGTCACGCTAGAAAATGCCATCTCCCATCTGGGGAGAGCCAGAACAGCGTGGCAGGAGGGGACAGCACAGGGAAGCCGTTCGAATGACACGCAAACAAGAACACAGAAGCCGGGCTCAGCTCCTCCCTCAGGTGTGGCAGAAGCAGCTGAGACAGTGAAGCGGGGTGTGTCCCTGGTTAGCGACAGCTGAGGAGGGCTCTGGAGGAAGAGGGGCAGCCCCGGGCGAGGCTGGGTCCACCATAGGGGCCGCAGGACCCAGGCTGGGAGTCCCGGTGGCCCTGGTGTGACTCACGCTCAGACGCCTACAGCTCACACCCCAACCCCCAATTGCACCAATCTGCACTTGGGGCCACAGGGGGCCACAGGGGGCCACAGGGGGCGGGCTTGGCCAGTGGGCGTGGGGTGCTGGCAGCCCTCGAAGGCCCGGCCCTGCCTCACAGACCCCAGGACACCTGGGCCCAGGCACAGCCTGCGTGGGGACATGCCCTCACCCACGGGACCCATCTGCACTTGCTGGCCTGGAGCAGCTAGTCAGCCCAGGCCCTGCACGTGCCACACTGCCCCAGGTCACAGCCCAGGGTCCTGCCCTACCCCGTGCCGGCACCAGGCACGCCCCAAGCAGGCCCCGTACCTTTTGGGCCTCTCGTTGAGACTGGTGCTCCGTGCTCTGAAGCTGTCCTTCTCAGGGGTGTCATCGAAAGACAGGAGGACATTGGAGCGCAGGCCCTGGCGGCGTGGGGCAGACCTGAGCCGTGGGGCTGTGGGGGCGGCTGTCCGGCAGCGGCAGGCCCAGGACAAGGCTGCAGCTCCATGCCCCACCCCCGCTTCCAGTCAGGCCCCAGCAGAGCCTCCGGGTGCCACAAGCCCAGCACCAGACAACGCCCACTTCTCTCTGCCTGCCATCACCCCGCCCCAGCCTACACAGCCGAAGGCAAAGCAGGTCCCAGCCCTAACTAGGGACATGGCTCCACTGGCCCCCAAGCCTACCTTAGTGATGAAAGGGACGAAGTCTTTCCGGAAGGGCAGGCGGCACCTGATGAACCACATGGCTATGACATGGTGGGCCAGGCACACGATGTATTGATTGAACCTGAGACGAGAGGGGCTGGCTCCAGCCTGGCACCAGGAGACAATCCTGGGCTGGACGTGCACAGCAGAGGCGCCCGGACCGCAGTCGACTCTGGGCACGGAGGCCCGGCCTGGGCCGTGGCCAGGAGGGGCAGGGCCTCCAGGGCGCCGGCACTCACTTGGAGGGGTTGGTGTACGGCAGGGAGATGGCAAACACGCTCGCGTACTGCTCCGCGGCGAAGTTCCTGTACAGGTGCGGCAGCCTGGCCAGAGCTGCAGCCATAGAGACGGCCAGTTAGCGGGACCCAGGACGGCCAAGCAAGGACAGGCCGTGGCCGCCGCAGGGCTGGCATCGCCGGGGTCCTGTGCTGTGTGTCTAAACGCCAGCACTGCCCCTCCGGGGAGGAGCTGTTGCGAAGGAGGGAGCGCCGTGGCCCCCCAAACGCGACCTCGACATCTGGCCGAGACTCTCCGTTTCAGGGGCCAAACCCAGCCGTAGCCGGCGTCTGTGAGACCCACGAGCTTCAAATGGTTTTTGCATTTTTGAAGGGTTGTAAACAAAATACAAGACAAGGTGACGGAGCCCATGTGTGGCCCACAGAAAAATAAATGCTCTCTTGCCCTTCACACATAGCACTGACCCAGCCCTCCTCTCTGCTGCCTGGACATCCACGGCCCGCTCCCGGCCAGGCGCACTGGGGCACGGGGAGAAAGGGGCAGGCAGACCCTTGAGCCCCCGAAGTCATGACCCAAGAGGGGCACAGGCAAACACAGGACAGCCAAGGGCCCCGTGTTGCACGTGCTCTGAGGGTTGGGAGGAGCCAGGGTCCAGGAAGGAGAACTCTCGAGGCCGAAGGGCAGGAGGCACCAAGGCCCAGGTTCCCAAGGAGGCCCAAGAAGTCGGAAGACGTCAGAGAAGTCAGCAGAGGCCATTGCAGGCAAGGCACACCCAGGCTCAAGGGTCTACCACGCACGCGCGCGCACACACACACACACACACACACACGTGCACACACGCAGGCCGGGCCACGGACTCACTGGACAGGAACTCCAGCAACGGGATGGCCATGCTAGCCGTGGCCGAGATGTGTGTGAGCTTCACCACCAGGACGGGCAGCGCTTTGATGATGATGTCAGGCATCTCCACGCTGCAGACGGACAGGGCCACCACACACTGGCCGGCACAGCGGAAGATGAGGCCTTGCTCCAGGCAGTACACCATCTCGCGCTGCAGGACGCAGGACATCTCAGGTCCCGTGCGCCGCCCGCAGGCACAGCCACTCCGGCGTGCCAGGCAGCTCCCCAGGCCCCCGCCTGCCCTAGTGTGCCCCTGGGGGTGGGGGCCCACGGACGCAAGCCCAGCCTTAGCTCCCAGCAGTGCCGCCCTCGGGAGCTGGGTTTCAGCGCAAAGACAGGCTCAAGCCTGAGGCCAGCCACTCTCCGGGCTGGCTGCGACCTTGAGTGGGCACCTAACCTAAGACTTCAGGTTCCCCATCAATGAGGGGGCGGCCAGAGGTGTCGAAACGCGACACCAAGAGCGATGGCAGCCGCTTGGGGTAAGGGGAGGGGCTCTCTGGGCACTTCCTGCACCCAGTGGAGGGAGAGGAGCGCCAGGGACCGGGGGCCCAACACCCCCCATGTGTCTCAAAACCAGCCCAGCTCTGCCAACCAGCCTGGCCACCTGCCCCACAGCTGCACAGGTGGTGAGGAGAAGGGCACAGTCAAGGGCTGCGCCAAGCCCAGAAGCCCGAGGAGAACTCAGACAGCCCCAGTCCCAGGCTGGGCTGACCGGCAGGGGCTCAGCGGCCACATGGGCAGAGCAAAGCCAGCTCACCCCCAGCGGCCCACAGCCGGTTTATGAAAACCACGCTGCATCCTGTGGCTCAGGGGACAGGCTTCAAACCCCAGGCACAGCTCCCTTGTCCTGCCACCTCATACCTGTTTGGTTTTGTCCAGGTAGTTATGGTACGAGATTAACGCCGTCAGCACCGGAACCACCGCCAAATGCAGGTCGGTTCTGGAGAACCCTTCTGGGGTGCCTCGGAGCCGCTCAAGGGTCTTTGGGCCTGAAAGCTAGAGACCAAGACCCAGACGTGGTTGCCCGGCGGCCAGAGGGTGCTGCTGGAGGAAAGGAGGGTCCGCAGACCCGGAGGCCTTTCCAGGGAAGGGGCGGGTGCCCACCTAGTGACGCTCTAGGGAGACGCAGACGGGACTCCACGCGAATGTCCCGCGAGCCCATCAGGACGAGGGCAGACAGGGGTGGCCACACTCAGTGACGTGCCCCAATGTCTGTCCCACATGCTGGCAGTGGGGGGGAGGGTCCCTGGTGCATGTGTGACCCACCCCAGCAGCCTGTGCTGGGCATTACCATGGCGCAGAGGGCGGAAGACAGCTGGTCGACACTGCAGGGAGAGGTGAAGATGAGGACCTTGTAGCGCAGGGACTCGGGCAGCTTGCTGAGGACCAGCTTCAGCACCTTCCAGTCCGTCTCCTGGAAGCAGAGAGGAGGTGAGAGGGAGGACAGGGCCGTCTGGACCCTGGGGGCAGAAGAGGGAAGTCTGGCGTTTGTGGCCACAAGGCCTCTGGATCCTTGTGGGATCAGCACTGGGGACTGGGCAGCCCGGCCTCTGTCCCTGCAACTGCAGGAGCGGACGCTGGCGGCTGCCCTCCAAGGCCGGGCCAGGCGGAGGTCCAGCAGGCAGCCGATGCCACCTCCCTCCTCTCAGCCCAACTTGGGGCTGCCACATGCAGGCCACCCTCCCCGCACTACCCAGTAGTAACCACCTGCCACCTGGTAACCACCTGCCACCTGCACCACACCCAAGGGCTCCCTACGGATGCCCACCCAGAGCACCGGCTTAACTTCTTCTGTTGAAATGAAGATGTAGCCGGGAAAAGCTATTATTAATATAACAGCTGGAAAGGAAACAGCAGCAAGTACTTCTTCAACAACGCACAAGCCCAGACACCTGCTATAGAAACAAGGTCGACTCAAGGCCACGGCAATGGGACAGACACAGGTCGTGGCCTCTAGAGCTGATCTCCATGCAGACGTGTCCCTCGTGGGGAGCAGGCCCTGCCCGGAGCCAATCCAACGGCTTGAGTCCTAAAAGCTCTCCACGGACTCCACCTAACACACGGAGGCTGAGACTCGGAGACTCCTGGGAGGTCTGCCTGCCCCTGCCCCTTCCGTGCCAACGCCACGTGTGCCCAGAGACCCCAGCCCTGCCTCCCACCCAAGGCCTCACCCTCGCCCACTGCCGACCCCGACGGCACCAGCCTGGGCCCCACCTGCCTCCTGCTGCCCCGCCCCGCGCCTGCCCTGCTCCTGGGCTTTGCTCACTCCTGCCCTGGAACCTGTCCCACCTTTCAAGACTAACCTCACTTGTCCCAGCAGGTGGCCCAACCAGACATAACGGCACCCCCTTCCAGGCCACACAGCCCATGTGGGCCCTGCGTAGGAGGCACACCCTGGCCTGCGGTTACAGGTATCTGTCCACACGTTTGAGTCTTGCTACCAAAACCATCTTGCAGAGGCAGGAATGCTTTCTCAGCTCCACCCAAGGGGCTGCACACAGCAGGTGCTTAGTGCACAGTTACAGAGCTGCTGTGGATCCTCAGGGCAAACCACCTGGTGATGAGCAGGTGGTTACACAGCGCCCCAGGTCGCCAGTGTAAGGCAGGAACGGTGTTTGTTCCAAAAAGCTGATGCCTCGGGCAGCACCAGGCAGGGCTCCGTGTGACCTAATGGAGCTTGAGGCCTGGGCCCACCTCACCTGCTTCAAACACTGCAGCAGGACGCGGAAGAGCAGGGAGTAGGGCAGGTAGCCCAGCCGCACAGCGGGGCCTGCAGGCGCAGGGCCGGGCGGCCCAGTGGGAGGTGACAAGGGGCCACTGGCCTTCTTCTCAGAGCCTCTCTCAGGCTCCCTGCAGAAGTAAGTGAGAGAAGCAGCTGAGGTCGAGCCTCCCCAGCGGCCCTGCAGGGTTAGAACAGACATGGTCACGGCCGGCCCCTGCCCCTTTGGAGACCACCCCTCAGACACACAACCACCCCCGGGAAGGGTGCAGAGCACCTAGCTCGCCACTGGCCCCAGTGAACCTGACGCCCCTCGAGCCTCACAGGCACTGGGCGGAGCCACCACCCCACGCACATGTAGTCACAGAGGCAGTAGGGGCTGAATCTCACGACCCCGTCCTTGCTGGGCAGGCCCAGGCGGTGCAGCGAGTCAGCCCGCAGCAGCAGCAGGAAGTCGAAGGCCTGTAGGGAAGAGAACTCTGAAATCCCACAGAGCCAGAAACACGCCTGGCCCAGGGCAGGCGGTGACACCAAGGCTCAGACCCACATGCCCAACACCACGCAGTGCTCGGAAAGGCCGCCTGCTAACGTGAGCAGGCCCCAACTTCCCCACATGGACCCTGGCTCTGTCCTGGCCACACCAGGGGTCTGACTCCCAAGCGGGCAACCACAGCCTCCTCCCTCCGAGCCCACGGAGCCCCGATATCCCCACAGCAGCTGGGCCTGCACCAGGACAGAAGGGACGGCACCTTGCTCCTCTGGCAGCAATACACAAACCCACGTGCCAGAAAGCAGAGCTCTGCTCAGGGCCCGTCACTTCCTCCAACTACAGACGGACGGGGCTCTGCAAACAACAGGGCCACTGCACAGAGCAGAAGCCCTGAGCGGCCGGGGTTTCCGCCCGCGGAACTGTTCAGCCTGGTGCCCCGCCCTGCACCCCCGGCCCTCTGCTGTGGGTCTCTGGCAGGTTCCGCAGACCAGGAGCAGAGGGGCATGTGCCACCTCGGAAGTCCACGAGCTTCCTTTTCTCTTCCCCCAACCCAGGCCACTACACGTGCCTCGGTGACAAGCCACAGAGGCACATGAGCTGCAGGCAGAAGAAAGGGCAGCAGGTCCTCAGGAGGGGACAGTCTGCCGCAGGCCCCTCCCTGGGTCACCTGCGGCCTATCTAGCCTCCCAGCACCACATCCACCAAGACTGAGGCAGCTCGCTGGGCCCCCAGGGAAGCGGCTGCCCGCCTGGCCGGCCTACCTGTAGCCGGATGCTGCTGGCGATGGGTAGAGTGTAGCTGTGCTTGTAGTGCAGCTGGACGTGGCTGACGAGCGTCTCGTACACACGCACGGCGTGGCTGGCGGGCAGGGTGTACAGCTTGGTCTGCAGGAAGGGGTCTGATCACCACAGGGCGGGCGGCAGAGGCCAGCCGGGGAGACGGCACCAGGTGCCCGGGGAGGAGAGGGCCCAGGACGGCCTCTCTAGAAGGCAAGCGGCAGCATCTTCCAAGCTCAAGGCACCACCCTCTCACCCACCAATCCCACCCCAAGGGCTTCCTCTGTCCGTAACAGCGAAAAACCAAAAACACCACCACGCCCATCTCGTCAACAAGGAATGATCAATAAATTAGGAAAATCTACCCAGCAGAACAATCTGTCCAGCAGAACACTACATAGCAACAGCCTAAACCAGGTGCACATGTGCTGAAAGCAAGCTCAAGCTGGTGGGGGTGGGGGCGGTGGGGCTTGGTTCCCCCAGGTGTGGGCTGCCACCCCCACTAGAAGCCCCCACGCCCCCATCCTGGCAAGGCCAAGGGCACCTCCCCAACAGGTGAGGCCACAGTGAGAGCCCTCAGTGCTGCCAGCAACCTTGCGGGGGGCTGCAGGGCCAGGCCAGGGAGAGGCAAGAGGGATCCAGCTGCAGCCCCAGGGACCCCTGTGGTACTCTGCGCCTTGGAGGTAAGTAATGCTGCTTAAAAAACTTATTGCTGTTATTCTTTTTAAAGAAAAAAACTATTTTTCCTTGTCTTTAAAATCACGATATGAAAGCATTATCCTGGCCTTGGGCAAGGAAAGGTGGGATGGGGGTTTGACACCGTGCATGGGAGCGCACAGGCCCTTTCAGGAAGGGCACATGGGACTCGGGGACTTGGGGATTCGGGACTCAGGGATTCAGGATTCGGGGACTCGGGGACTCGGGACTCAGGACTCGGGGACTCGGGACTCGGAGCAGCTACGGTTCTGCGGGGCCCCCGGGGTGGGAAGGAGGGAGGGAGCCGAGCTTTTCACTGCGTTCACGCTGCTAACTCTTCACTGTGACGCGTCGTTAGCCAAACACACACACAGTTGACCCCTAAACGCAGGTCTGAACTACGTGGGTCCACCTATCCGTGGCTTTTCTCCCGCCTCTGCCACCCGAGGCAGCACGACCAACCCCTCCTTCTCTTCCTCAGCCTACTCAACATGAACATGACCGGGATGAAGGCCCTGATGACCTCCACTTCACTTCATGAACAGCACACGCATTCTCTCTTCCGATTCTCTTAGCGTTTTCTTTTCCCTGTCTCACTTTATCGTAAGAGCACAGTGTGTGACACACACCACACAGGATGTTAGTGGACTGTTTGTGTTATCGGTGAGGCTTCCAGTCAACAGTAAGCTGTTAGTCAAGTTTTGGGGGAGTCAAAAGTTAGATGCAGATTTCCAACTGCGTAAGAAGTTGACACCCCTAACCTGTGTTGCTCGAGGGTCAAATGCATCACTTTTTAATTATCAACAAAGAAATGCAAAGAGCCAGGCCCAGGACTTTGCCTCGACTAGGAAACAGTTCAGTTCTGTGGCCCGGTCCCCCGGCCTCCAGGGCTGCATTTCCAAGTAAGGGCGACGGAACATCTTTCCCCACCTCCACGAGCGCAGAAGGTTCCCAGCTCTTGCAGGCCACGGGCCCCCCAGCCCAGCACGACCTTTCCTGACAAGTCAGGGCAGCAAAGAGCACAGGGCTCTGGTGGGTTAGACACCGAGGATGTCCTGTCTGGCTTTTATCAAGTGTCACTTTGAACTTCCATGACAGGAAATAAAAATCCATCACATATAAACATTATGGGAAATTGTCCCACTATTCCAACATTTTACAAACTAGAAGTTTTCCAGCAAACTGATTCAAATATTACAGTTTACAAAATACTGACAATGGCAAACGCACACAAGTGACACTGTGAGGCTTTGAAAATCAGTGACCAGGGTGCACTGGCCAACAGAAGAGGCCGATGGCCGCCTGAGGCACAGGCAATGGGGGATGTGAGGGGACGTGGCACCAGAAGCCCCCAGAGCCAGCTGGCAGTGCCCGGGAGCACCTGCGCACAACGCTAGACCAGGCTGCAGACAGAGAGCACCTGCCAGTCACCCACCTGACTCGGGACTCGTATCCAGAATTTATGGAGAACTCTTGCAACTTAATGATAACAAGACAAATGACCCAATTAAAAACTGGGTGAGGGATCTGAACAGTCAATTCTCCAAAGATTCACAAATGGCCAACAGCACAAAAAAAGATGCTCAACATTGTCAGTCATCAGGGAAACAGGAATCAAAACCACAGTGAGATACCACCTCACACCCACTAGGAGGGTTATAGTCAAAGAAACAGAAATAGGCCAGGGCCGGGCATGGCAGCTCACACCTAGGATCCCATCCCAGCACTCTGGGAGGCCGAGGCGGGAAGATCGCTTGAGGTGAGGCGTTCGAGACCCGCCTGAGCAAAAGCAGGACCCCATCTCTACTACAAACAGAAAAATCAGCCGGGCATGGTGGCGCATGCCTGTAGTCCCAGCTACTCGGGAGGCTGAGGCAGGAGGATCGCTTGAGCCCAGGAGTTTGAGGCTGCCGTGAGCTATGATGATGCTACTACACTCCAGATCAGGTGACCTTTCTTTTTCTCAAAAAAGAAAAAAAAATAAATGCCATCAAGGACAATTTCTCTCTGGTGGAGAAACCAGGACCCCACACACAGCCAGTGAGGGTGGCAGACGATGGCGCCGCCCTGCAGGGAACAGCCTGGCAGCTCCTCACCACGTCACACACACGAACGAGAGCCCCGGCAGTTCCACGTCTGCTGCAGACCCACACAAACGCTGAACAGACGTCACAACAGCCAAAAGGCAGAAACAGCCCACAAGTCCGTCAGCGGACGGATGTGTCAACAAAACGTGGGCCCTGCTTGCAAGGGAGTGTCACCCAGCACAGAAAGGAGAGAAGCACTGACACCTGCTACAGCATGGGTGACGCTGGAAAACGCTATTCTGGGTGAAATAACAGACACAAAATGTCACATACAATGCGATTCCATTTCTACGAAACATCCAGAACAGGCAAATCCACAGAGACCGAAGAGGACTGGGGTTGTCTGGGGCGGGGAGCGATGGGGGGTGGGGAGCGACTGCTGCAGGTGCGGTCTCTCCGGGAGGGGTGCAGAGCTCTGTGCGCACACTGACAACCACCGGGCCGCCCGCCACACACAGGTGAGCTGCATGGCATCTGCGTGACATCACAAGTACCAAACAGCTGTGGGGCGGGACGGACGCCACCTTCCCCACCTCGGCTGCGTGGCCACAGCCAGGGGAAGCCCCGCGCTGAGGACGGGAGGTGGCCCTGGCCCTGACTCAGGAACGTCTCTGCAGAGACCAGCCCTGGTCAGGAGACGCTGACCCACTGCATCACTGCCGTCACCACGACACCCTCTGCAACCCCAGGGGAGACGGCCCTGAGGAGCGGACTGCAAGACACGGCAGGACGAGCGCCAGCCCCACGCCCTCCCAGGAGGCCCACCCTCACAGGCACCCACCTGGAGGATGACCAGGAGCCCCAGCACGGCAGTCTTCACGTCCTCCAGGGAAGCCGAGTACGCGGCCACGTCCCTCTCCTCCAGCTCGGGGGGTGGAGACAGCGAGCGGGCCATGACCTTCATAGACAAGACCGGGCTGAAATCCCGCACCCTGCTCTCTGTGGCAGCCACTGTCACATCACTCTCCCACAAATGCCTCCTCCCTTACGCCTCAAAAGGAAAGGCACACTTCACACCGAGTGACTGTGCGGAACCGACATGCCCGTCACAGGCAAGCGGAAAAGCCGCAGGCTGTGCCGTGTGCACAACAGGCCAGACCCCCACCCAGCTCCTGGCTACCACGGAGCAGCAACACGACACCTGCTCCAGGCCGAGGCCCCGCAAGCACCTCCTGACACCACCCACCCTTGCTGGGAGGGAAGCGCCAGCTGCAGAGACGGCCACCCAGTCACTCTGACAATAGGCAGAGAGGGCCTAGAGGCCATTTCCGCCCACAGGGGTCTGCCACAAAGAAGGGTCCCCTCTGGCACCCCAGCCCTGGGCCCCGGGTGGCCCTCACCTTCTCGATGATGTCCAGCAGACTGTTGAAGTGGTGGGTATGGCAGCCTTCTGCCAGGTCCACCAGCAGCTGGGTGGCCAGCTTCCGGACCTGGGGGTCTTTGTCCTCAGGGATGTGGGACAGCTGAGAGATGACCACCGAGTTGATCAGCTCCTCCTGTGCCGGCACAAGCAAGAGCAAGGTGAGCCACCAGCCTGGCAAGGGGCATGTTTCACTGACACCCGAATTCCTCCGGTACCAACCAGAAAAGAGCCGCGGTGCTACGGAGACCTGAGGGACGCCGGCAGGGTCGTATCAGGCCCGCTGAGTCCTGATTCGGAGCCCCCAGGCCCTCTCCCAGGGCAGCCCGTCCAACCCCTCGGTTCAGAAGGACAGTGACGGCTACGTGATGGCCTGGCACAGGCACGGCCACGGGCTCTGACGTGGCACAGCCAGGCAATGTCCCTGGCTTTCCGCCGTTCCACATCACGATTATGGACACCTGCTGTGTGGGGGCTGAGTGTGTGCTGAGGGGGGAGACCCTGACATCGTGAAACCTGTGTTGGGGACGCTGTGATGACAGCCCTCACAAAGGCAGGTGAAAATGCCACAGCAGCAAACAGCGGGACAAAACCAGCCCTGACGAGGACCGGGGGACACAGAGGGACTTCCCGGAAGAAGCGCTGAGCTCAGCTTCGCAGGACTGGGGGACAGATGGGCAGAACAGGCAGAGGCCACCCAGGAAACGGCCAGCTGAAGGCTGGGTGGTGGAACGGGGACGGGCTCAGAGCCACAGCTCCTGCAGCAAAGGCACAGGTGCGGGCACACCCTGCTGTCTTCCAAGCTGTGGCCCCAAACCCCAGAGGGTGGAGAGGACGCTGGCGGTGGAGAGCCCTGGGTGACCCCCAGCAGCTGGTGAGGGGCAGGCTGTGGAGGGTGAATGCGATTACAAAAAGAAACGTCCCCAAGTGAGACTGGCCTAAACTCGTGACAGAATTCTCTGGAGGCGCCTGCGTTCCGAATAACCACCCTGAGGGTGGGAACCCTGCCCTCCCGGCTACTTGGCGGCATTTCTAGGCCCTGTGCAGGCCTGGCAAGGGCACCCCAAGATGAATAAAGGAACCAACAGGGGAGGAAACAGACAGAGCTGGCTGCAAGCCTGCCGCGGAGGGGCGCTGGCTGGACCGCAAGTCCCAGGCAGACCCCGGGCTGCTGGAGCCCGCACAGCAGGCAGAGCCCAGGCAGCTCCCGGAGCCCCCTCGCCCTCTGCCCCGCCGCAGACACGGCAGCCGTGGACACGCACCTCGTAGAACTGCCTGTTGATGAGCAGCACAAAGGACAGCACGTCCAGCGCCTTGATGCGCACAGCGCCGCGAGACTCACTCCTGCGGGAGAAAAAAAGCAGCCGGCTGAGGCTGGCTATAGCGTCCGCCACGCCCCCTCCAGGCCCACCCGCAGGCAAGCCTGACCCCAGGGCAAAGGGGCACAGAGCTCTGCCGTTTGGGACGCCACCTTTCCAGACAAGCAGCACGCAGGAAGGAGTAAGACCCTGTCCTTCTGGAAAACCACCTTTCCCTCCTGAGAGCTGCTACTTTCGGGAATCAGAAAGGACGGCCCTGACCCATTGGGGTCCTGAGACCAGGTGCAGCCCCAGACCCCGCTACCTGAAGAATCTCTCCATCAACAGCTGCAGGTTCTGAATCCAGCCATCCTTTGCCGGGTGAATTGACTGAGCTCTGTAGGATATTAAGTTTAAGAGGGAGGACTCCTGCCAAAAGAAGAAAAAGCTGGCGTCAATGAGCCGCTCTGCCCTCTTGGAGGTTTTCCTATCAACACGGGCCACCGGGCTGCAACCCAGGAGGAGTCTGCTCAGGGACAGCAGCCACCTGAGGCCCAGGTGGGGAGCCTGTGTGCACACAGGTGCGCATGGCAGTGGGGAAACTGGTAAAAACCCCAGCAAACGCCTTGCCTCAAGCTGAGTGTTCCTGGCAAAGCCACTGCTGCCTTCCGCGAGCAAGAAGGCTCCCTGGAGCCGGCCCGGAACCCTCCCCCACGCAGGTGGGAGGAAGTTGATGGTTCGGCTCGCACCGAGCAGATCAACAGGCCCACACGCGTCCAGCCTGCTGCCGCCCTGGCAGCTGTCCCTGCTGGAGCCCAGAACCGTGAGAGCAGGAGCCTGCCCAGCCCTTCCCTTCAAACGCTCGGCAAACGGGGCTCACTCCTGCAGCCAAGGCCCCGGGCCCCCAGTGTCCTGGCCCCTGCCCGCAGCCTGACAGAAACCACCCCACTGGCCTGGGCACCAAAGGCCCCACCCGGGGGAGACGTCTTACAGGCCTCTGGTCCGCATAGCTCTCCACCAGCTCGAAGTATCTCTCCTGGGAGCCGTGGAACTCATTCTGATCGCACAGCTCCTCCACCGTGGTCAGCAGGTCATGGACGATGGTCCTGAGCTCTGGGCTGTCCAGGCACTGCAGCACCGAGGTACGTGACACGGGTGGACCACCCCTCCTCGAGCATGGCTCCAGACAGGCAGCGTCCCAACACCGCCTCAGGCCTCCCCCCCGGGCCACGCTGGGCCGTGTGGGCAGCCGCCTACGCCTGTCTGTCCCCATCCCCAGGAGTCCTGGCTGCGCCCATGTGGCCAGGCCCAGGAGGAAGCGTGGGCAGGAGGCTGAGAGTGGCTGCACCTACGAGCACTTTCATGCCTCTCCCAGGCTCCAGCATCTCCTAGAGGCCCTGGAGCACGGCCACTGCCCCGTCGCTCCAGGCTGAAGCACCGCCTGGCCAGCGCTCAGTGGCAACGGTCCGGCCCAGCACCCAGCCCTGAAACAATGAGACTTCAGTCCCTGCTGACTCCCAGCCCATCCTTCCCAGCTTGGCAGCCTGAATGTCACCCACCCCAGGCCTCTGGGAGAAGGCCCAGGCCTGAGCCCTCACTGGTGGCTGGCCTCGTCCCCCCACAGCCCCTGCATTGATGGGCATGTGCGTGTGGCCGTGGCACCCTCCTTTGTGCCGTGGTTCACACACTTGACTACGCTGTCCTCCTCCAACGTCACGCCAAAGCGGCAGCGGCATCCCATGTCCTTTGGGAACTGCGCTCAGGGTCCACTCAGGCCGTGGAGGCGGCCTGCAGTGTCACTCTGTGGACCCTGGGCAACACAGGCCCAGCCCCTGCACACCTCTGCACATTCCCCCGGGGCCAAAATGACAGCAGAGCACGTCTGGAAAAACCAGACCTGTGTTCAGTAGAAGACGAGCTGGCAACACCGAGAACCAAGAAGAGACAGCTCCCAAGTCTCTTCGGGAGCCCGGACAGGCCCAGACACAGAGCGCGCCACCTTCCGGGTGGGACGGCCTGCCTACCTGGAGCTGCTGAAGCAGTCGTTCCATGATGTTCAGCAGAATGTCCCATGTCACGGCCTGGAGCTCCTTCCTGTACTTCTTGATGAGCCTGGTGATGGACAGGACAATCTCGTAGGACACCACCTCGTTCGGGCAGGTCATGGCCTGGAATAGGAGCCCGGGCACAGTCAGCGGCTGCTCCTCGCGCAGGAAGCCCCACCACGTGCCCTCAGACCCGAGTGCAAGACGCCTGAGCGGCACTCAGCACACACACACCATGGCCACAGGAGAGCCGCTGAGGAGCCTGCCCTGCTCCAGCACGGCCGGGACCCAGACAGGGCCCCAGAGCCTCCAAAGGGCCCGGCTGGGACACAGCAGAAACTGAATTCCGGGCCCCTAGCGTATTGGCCCCGCAGGGCCTGAAGCTACCGCCCAAGTTCTGACCCGAGCAACGCAGAGACCACGCCTTCCACAGCCCCTCCTGAGGAGCAGGGGCGCAGCAGAAAGAGCAGCGGGTTGGGAGGTTCCGTGGGACCCGGGACAAGATACAGCTATTGAGCCGCTGTTCACTATAAAATGAGGATGTTACAACCGCCCCCACCCACCAGGAAGCCCCAAGAACCAAATGAGAACACGCAGAGAAAGTGCTCTGGACACTGCAGGGCACTGTGGAAACCGCAGCTGAGCTGCTGGCATCATTCCAGAGAGAGCAAGATCACCACTTGACAAGCTAGAACTGTCAACAGCAAGGGACTCACTACCCCAGAGGGAACATTGAGCGGTTTCAGTGCTAATTTGCAGGAGATGAAATTCATAAGATATAAGGTTTGCCTGAGAATAAAGCCTTCAAATGGCCCTAAATCTCACCGCCAGCTGAGAAGCAACTGACTGCAGATGCCACCGCAGAGCCCCTGGCTCAGCAGGTGGCTGGGCAGCCCGAGGGGAGCTCTCCCACCCTCCCCAGGTCCCTGTGGCATGGACACCGCGTTACCTGATAAAATGAGGGCAGCACAGAAGTCGGAGAGTTCTTGAGCGAGTACAGCCGGTGGGCTCCCCAGAGAGCCATGCCCACAAAGAACACGGCTCCTCTCAGCAGCGGGGCGTCTTCCATGTAGGCTCTAAAAGCATTTCCCACAAGGACACACGTGAGCAGAGCCCCGGCCATGTGAGGCTGCAGGGCCGGAGGCTGGGCTGGAGCTCCTGCAGCAACCCTGAGCCCCGGCGCCCACGGAGAAGCAGAGCTGGGAAAGCGCAGGAACAGAGGCCACGGCAACCACCTGATTCGTTCGTGTACAATTAGTCAGCGTTGACCACGCTGTGTGCCACGGGTCATGCTAGACCCCAGGGACTCGAAGGGGAGCAAGAGAGACGTCCCTCAGCCTCACGTGCTCACACTCAAGGGATGCAGACGCCAGTCAACGACCCTCATGAGTAAGTGCAGAATCTCTACCTCAAATCCCAGCTAAGGAGGAGGCCGTGGGATAGGGATAGGAGAGCAAGCCCCCTCAGGGAAGCCAGAGAATCACCGAGTGTGCTAAGACCTCAGGGAACATTCAAAGCAACCTGGCAAAGGCAGAAGAACCTTCTAGCAAAAGCCCTCGGTGGGTGGGAGAAGAGCAAGATGGAGGGAACCACAGGCCCAGGGGGCTGAGGCAGCTGGGCCCCCCAGGGCCATGCTCCACAGGGAGGAGCAGTGCCTGAGGGTGCTGGGAGCCATGGTGGCTTTAGGCAAAGGGTGACACGGTCAGATCTGTGTTAGAACAAGGCCACTCGGCTGCTGTGTGGAGGCATGTACTTCCGGAGGCAAGAACAGAAGCAGGAGAGAAGGTGAGGGCCAAGGGCACGGCCTGGAAGACCGGCACGTGCAGATCTGAGCCATCTGCCAGGCAGCAGCGGCAACAGGGCTTGTGGTTTGGCTGTGGGTGGAGACCAGGGTGGCATCGAGGCTGACACCTCGCGTCGGGAAGCCACACTGGAGAACATGCAGATGTGGCGAGGCGGGCTCCATGTTCGTTTTGGACATTCTGATTTGATTGACACAAAGAGAGGACAAAAGATCCCATGTGTGAGATAAATGCCTAGCCTTAGTGACACCTTCTGGAAGAACCACCAAAAAGGAGCAGATCTCCAAGTGAGTCCACGCTAGGCAGGCACCAACACCAGGAGGCGGGCCTCCCCCCGAGGGCTTTCTGGTGGGGGACTCAGGCTGGCGCCCTGTGCCCACCGCCCAGCCTGTGCACTCGCCTGTCCTCCATGACTCGACACATGTTGTAGATGGCGCTATGGCCAAGGTGGGTGCCCAGAAGGTTACGCATCAGCTGGGGGACAAAAAGCACATCGTCAGGGATCAGCAAATACAAGCCCCCGCCCCAAAGCCCAGCCCCTCCACCAGCCCTGCCGGGCCCGGCCAGTGCTCTGCGGCCGCCCTAGGTCCAGCCAGCTGCCGCTGTCTCTTCCCAAACGCAGAGGCAGCAGAGTTCTCACAACACACCAAAACCCTGACCTTGGCTCAGCCGCCTGGGAAAATGCCACTGGACTTTCCTCAACAGGCCATTGTCTGGCCACCCCAAGAATCAGAGAGCCATTCATGCAGACAGGCTGGCCCTTGTCTCGTCCCTGTGCCTGGCTTAGGGCCTCATGCTGGGGAAGAACTCTCCAGGACACAGTTTCAGAGATGCCCACCTTCCAGCAAGGCTCACAGAGCTCCTTGACGTTGATGGTGCGGCAGAGGGTGACGATGAACAGCGGAAGGCTCTCGGCCGGCAGGCAGTTGTAGCAGACCACGGCATCCAGCACCTGCAGGGAGACCTGGTGGGAGGAACGGAGAGGTCATGCCGGTCCTCCCTGGGCTCCGCACCGGTCCTACGGAGGTGACGCCCCAAGCCTCCTTCCTTCCTCATTTGGTCAGTGACGTGGCCCCTCCCCACTGCCAAAGCAGCCTCCCTAGGAACCACAAAGCGAGTGAGTGAGTGTCTGGGAGGTACTCCAACGTCCCTGTCACCAAGGTGGATGCTACGTTGTCCCATCCTGACAACTCTAGAGTGGGGGCCATCCAACTGTCTGTGCTTCCAGGGGAGATGCCCAGGGCCACGCAGCCAACAAGTGGCTCACAGGGCTGGACCCCCAAGTGCCAGCTTCCCAGAAACGAGGGGAGTCACTGACCTCTATGTCCATGGAGGACACAGTCCGGATGCACAGCAGACAGACCATGCTGCGGAGGAAGGACCAGGGTTAGCTCGGAGACATTTCCCAGAAGGCCAAGCAACTACGTTTCGGTCCTTAGTCACTCTGTACAGTCAGCCACAGAAGTGGCTCATCCCTCCTTAGGGTTCCGCTTGCCCAGCAAATGCTGAGATGCGTGCTCTGTGCCACCTCCTGTCCTCAGTGTGGGGTGCTCAGCACGAGGCAGACAAAGCCCCTACCCTCAGGGATTTTATGGAATGTTTTAAAAAAATAACAAAAAGATAATGACTAAAACATCTGGTAATGTGACAAGCAGAGGGTGGCTATGTCCACTTCCAACTTCCCCATTTATATGGGGGTTTCAATTCAACCTGCAGAGCAGAGCTTAATGCCCGAGACAGTGGGACTGTCATCAGACTAGCACAATTTAAATCCTCTTCTTACTGAACCATTGATGCGATGTATTCATCAAGGTAACAACTGTTGAATTTGACCAAGTTCACCAGCACCAGAAGGAATTCTGAGGACAAGCCGACATCCATCCACTGCAGGACAAACTCAGCTGCGGAGAGGAGGACAGGAATTTGTGTGGAAGTCGAATGTACACTTGCGACACACCTCTTCCCTTAGGAAAATGTGTCCAAACCCAATTACTGCCAAAAACCATGTCATCGTTCCCCTTGAAATGACAGGCAGGCCACGCACTGGGCTGGAGGAGGCTCGGCGGGAGCCCAGGCACAGACACTAGATGTTACCACTCTCGGGCTACGCAGAGGGGTCTGAGCTGGGACGGGCGGTAGGCAGTGTGTGTGCTTCACACGCAGAGCCCAGCCCGTAACGCTGGGGGCAGACACCGTCAGGGCGTGTGCAGGAAGGAGAGCCATGCACACGCTCGGCTGCCAGCGCATCACCTTACACAGAAAACCTGACAGCAGGGCCCGTCGGCACCTGTCCTGGAGGCCCTTTTCTGGGCAGCAGAAAAGCAAAGCCCAGGTCAGATTTCTTTCTTCCTCCTCCTTTCTCTTCTCCCCACAATGATGACACAAAGTCTCAAGACCCACAGAAGCCTCACACTGTCGGGACAGCAGGACGGTCAGGGGGTGCAACAAGGACTTAGGCGGGCACGGAGGGCGAGGAGGGCAGGACCAGGGAAGCAGCACCACCTCCCAACGGCAGGACTCGGCCCACCCTCTGCCCGCTCCAAAGGCACGTTCCTAGGCCCAGACACTCTGGGTCAGCAGGTCTGGAATGAAGCCCAGGACTCTGCATTTTTAACAAGCTCCCCAAGAGATTGGGGCAGATCCAGGTGAGCCCAGGTGCGCAGAGCTGAGTGGTGCGCGCCCCCTGCAGGCCATCACTCTGAACTGCGGCACCCCTGGCCAGCCAGGGCCTTCTGCATCCCAGATGAAATCTGATCACCACGGCCAGAGAAAGCTCACACCCGAGGTGGCACCCACCCAGTTCTTCCTCCAAGTAGGTGATGTGCCTCCCATTGTCCGTGAGGGCCTTGAAAACTTCCAGCCTTTCGTGGAGGTCTTCGTTGGAAGGGTAATCCTTGATGACCTTAAAAAAGAGGGCACGAAGGACCCCCAAGCGGTCACCCTGAAGACAAAAACAAGGGTCAGCAGAGCCCTGCCGCAGTCTCCCACCACGTGGCTGCCAAGAAGTCCAGAGGTGCAGTGGGCGCCTAGACTCCAGCCCTTCTCCTTCCCACAGGCACACCCTGCGAGGGGCAGGCGGCAATGCTGGCAGGGACCAGACGCAGGGCCAGCAGCTGACCGTGCGTGTGGAGCACCTGCTGCAGATCAGTCTCTGGGTGCAGTGTGGGAACAAGAGGGGACAGCACAGCTCCTGCCCTGCCCCGGCGCTCAGCCCAGGTAGATACTCTTGTGCTCACAGAGCAACAAGGTCTAAGCTGGGGAAGCCCCAGGAGAGGCGCAGTGCGAGTGGGTGGGCCTCTCTGGGCAGCTGGGACACGAAGGGGTGGAAGAAAGTGGCCAGCGGGGGGACGGAGCCTTCGGGCAGGAACAAGAGGGGATGGGTGTTCCAGGATCAGCTGGGAGCAGCTGGAACGAGAGGGGCAGGTGCCCGGCTGCTGGGAAAGGGCAGGGGGCAAGGTGAGGACACCTGAGCCGGGCACGTTCTTGATGCCCCACGGATTTCTTCACTTAACCCCCAAAACACCCCGGGGGAGGAAGGTACAGCGACCATCCTCATTCACAGGGGAGGAGGTGGAGGTTCTGGCTCCAGTGACCTGCCAGCGCCACAGACACAGCGAGTGAGGCCAGGAGCTCCTCCAGCAGTCTGGCTCCAGAGCCCATCAGGCACCAGACCCCATACCTAGCAAAGGTGGCCAGCGGGAGGACAGTCAGTGGGCTGCCTGGTGTCACCCTACACCAGGGCACAGGCCCGTCTGCCCCTTACCTGCCCCTGCACGATGGCCTTCAGCAGAGCCAGCACCGCGTGCCGGGCCTCTGGCGGCCGCTCTGGCTGCAGCAAATCCGCGACTGCCTTCCAGAGCGCTTCCACTGCATGCTGGCACCAGTAAAGGGGACAGTCATCAGGGTGCGGTCTCCAAGAACCAGCCCCTCAACTCAAGGACAGCACCGTTAACAACACAGGATGGAGCAGACAATGGGGTCTTCTGGCTTAGAGCCCCTCTAACGCTCACACCTCATGTCCCTGCTGCAGCCCGTAGTGACCACAAGCCTGTCGGGAACGGCTCAAGGCGACTTCAAACCTGAGCAGGTCCCTTTCAGCCACCCCAAGCCACAGACGGGAACAGGCAAGGGGAGGACAGCAGGCAGGCCGGCAAGCAGCCTGGCTTCCCCAAGGCCCACAGGGAGTCTCCGTCAGAGCTGCTCAGACTCTGGTAGGGAAAGCCACCAGAGGGGTCCCAGAACTGGAAGCACATGGCGTGCCAAGCCTGTGCCAGACGCGCAGCTCCGTGGCTTTTCTCCATGAACATGACAGCCGTGGGCTCTGGCACTGCACCCACCCTGCCTCCGCCACCCTCAGACCTGTGGAGGAAGAACTCGCTGCTCCTTCTGAAATCTGCCTCCTCTGACTCCCACCCAGTCCGTGGGGAACTTGTCCCTGCTCCCCCCTGAACTGCCACAATCAGTGTCACTCAGCAAGCATCTGAGATGCTCCCGTCACCTTCCCTTCTCCACGTTAACCTACAACCAGAGCTTTCGGACCACTCTCCCTCTCCTGGGCTCACTCCTGGCAGAAGAGGAACTAAAAGGGCCGTGGTCTCGTAGGTGTCATCTGACCAACATGCCAACCCACTCAGGATGCACTAGGATTCTCACCTCCTTTGTCCCAGTCACAATACTCCCACTGTTGCAGCCTGAGCCGCAATAACACACAGACACAGGGCCTGTGGACCATCCTGGCCTCCGAGGCCCGCTCGTCTATTCGCCCCATGTTTTGTGCCCATACAAACAACCTTCTGAACGAGGATGCCTATTTTTTACATTTTTCCTTGGTGATGTGCAGCTTGTATGTTTGGGACCAACTGCTGAAGATGTAGTCATTCTCCCCTTAGCAGCCATGAGTCTGCGAGGTGTGAGGCGTTTGTTCACCTGCAAACGCTGGGCAAGGTTAGGGCAGGGCCCTAAGGTGCTCTACCAGCAGCCTTGCACTCCCAGAATGACAACCTTCCATTCTGTCCCCAGTCGTCAACAGAGTTCGGAAACATCTGCCCAAGATAAACGTGTCCGTGTCTGTGAGGTTGCCTGATACCACCAGGCAGTCACCTCTCCCAAAATGTAACCAAAACTGGTATACCCTGAATTGCTCTCTGTGAAACCAAACCCTTTCCTGACATTCCTTTATTTTCCCTTCCCCTGAATTTGTAATAAGGGAGGACAAGAAAGCATGCATTTTTATAAGCCACTACAAAACCTTTCTGGGATCTGCTAGAAAAACCTAATCCCTCTGCTCCCCAACCCGACACAATTGGTCCCTCAGGGTTGTACTCAGGGCATTTCCAGAAGCTTCCCATCACTAAGATGAAAGTTACCCTAAAATAGTGCAAATCAGATCATTAGCAAAGTTAGCTATCAATCATGCTCCTAGAAAGAGCAAACTCAGGTTTTTAAACGACCTACGTGCATCTTTTTAGCAGCCCAACTACGACAAACCTACCTCTTCAAATTTCTTAGTTTTTGCGACTTCACAAATCTGCCCTATCACCCGGATGCGATTGTTGAGGCCACATTCAACACTCAGTTCCTAGAGAGAGACGAAAGAAGAAAAGGCGCCAGCGCTCAGGACACAGGTCTCCTTAACCGCTACTCACAAACCACCCAAAACTTACTGCTCCAGCTCAGTGGACTCAGAAAATGAAACTTTCTCTTCATGACTGAAAACTTTGTAGTGAGATAAAACCCACATAGCCTAAAATACACCACTGTAACAATTTTGAACCATATAATTCAGTCTTTTGTATACCTGCAATTCTCTTCCAGCCATCTCCACTAATTCCAGAACATTTTCATCACCCCCAAAGAAAACCCCATACCAATCCCACCCTCCCCCAGCCCCTGGCAAACATTAATCTACTTTCTGTCTCTGTGGATGTGCCTGTTTGGACGTTTCGTGTACGTGACCTCTTGTGACCGGTTTTACCTAGCATGTTTTCAAGGTTGACCTACGTTGCAGTGTGTGTCAGTTTTTCATTCCTTTTTATTGCTCAGTCACACCCCACTGAATGAACGTAGTACTGTTAGGTTTGTTCCAGGTGGGAACCCGAAATATATAGGGCAGAATGCGGTTAATGCAGAACTTAGGCTTGTAAAACAACAGCCGCAGGAGTCTGGAGAGTCCCCGGATTTTGTAGCTCTAACAGACAGCTGCAGCCAGCGTTCCTTCCCCCTCCCTCCCTGAGAGAGACGAAGCCTATCCCTTTCTAGCTCTCCTGATACGGACAACGCCAGAGCAGAAGGCGGATGTGGCTGGGGCAGGGGTCTCAGGAGTTGGTTATTTGAAAAATAATTAATTACAAGCAGCTGTTCTGGCCCACTTACTCCACGCGGAAAAACCCTCGCTAAAACCCAAGGCTCTCCCCCTTTCTCCCGTGGACTCTTTTTTGCCTCCACCCATCTGCACCCAGATGCTCAAAATAAACAGCATTTTGTTACACATGAGGCTTCGTCTCCCTCTCTCTCGGATCCAGACCTAACACGTACCACGTTGTATCTATCCATTCATCAGCTGATAAATGTTTTGGTTGTTTCTAAGTGGGAAACTCTGCAAGTGCAAAAATTCAACATTTACTTATGGGCAAAACACGATGCCAGGCATGTGTGAGGAGGATACAAACACACATAAAAGATACGGACCTGCTTCTCCCAGCACTCACAAATTACCAGGTAACACCTGGCCATATCCCTAACCACCTGTGGAAATGATGTCATTCAGGCCATACCTAGTAAAATGGGCTTTCTTACATCAATACCTGAGTACTAACTCAAGTGTGCTGGAGCAGGTCACCAAGATCCTGACTTTCTGAGGTTCCCAAAGGAAAGGAGGACGTGCCCACCTCTACAGTACTGGAGGCAGCGTCCCTGTGCAAATGTTCACCAGCAACTCATCTCCCACAGAACCTAGTGCAAGACTGAACCCAGCCTTCCTCGCACTTCCCACTAGGCTGGTAAAGACAGGCAGCTCACTCACTCTCAGGGTTTCTGCCGTGATGATGAACTCCGTCTGTTTGCCCTCTGCAGACCTGGGATTTGCCCTTGATGTTCCCAGTCCCAGCAGAATCTTGAACTTCTCCTTCAAGCCTGAATCTTTGCTTGTTGGCTTGGCCATGGTGGGCAGGGACACACCAGAGGACTCCTCTGTGCAAAACAAACAGGCATGGAGACATCCGAGGAACAGCTCCCCCCACTCGCCCCGAGGACGACCGCCAGCCGCCAGGACCCCAGGTCAAGGATGGGCATAGGCTCTTCCACAGCCCCTAGGCAGAACTCAACCACAGCCAGGCTGACCCGGCCACAAATAAGCCTGGGAGTTGCCAGGCCTGGTCTAGCAAGCTGCCTGCTCAGACGCGGCCGCCCGCCCGCCCCGCCCGACTCCATGCACGCGGTGGGCGGCCGCCGCGGGGTCTAGGGAGCCCTGACGTTTGCCATCTCTCTTCTCCCATATGGAGGAGGAGCTGTCACGCAAATGCCTGAAGCAAAGAGCCGCTCGCACCCGCCATGACTTAAAACCCAGGAGTGCTTGCAGCTCCGGGGTCTGGCTGAGGTGGGCGCGGCCGAGGCCTGGGACCCAGCCACTGGGGGGCCCGCCGCCCCAGGAACCCCTGCGGCTGCCCCGTCGGGGCCGGGCCACATCACGGTCCAGGCCGGCGCCAGCGGTCGGGCCGTCGCGAACCACTCACCCCGTGCCGCGCCTCCGCGCGCCGGGCAACCCGGACGCCGAGAAGGGCGCACACCCCCGGCCCGGAGCCGCCGCCGGAAGCGCGACCCGCACTTCCGGCAGCGCGACCACACCGAGGGCCGGCGCAGGGCTTGCTGGGAGTCGTAGTTCTGGGTCGCCCTGTGGCGGAAAGACTGGAAGCACTTTGGGTCACGTGATGAAGCCGCGGGGGCTGCCGGGACGGGTAGTCCGCAGGAGTCCAGCATGAACGCTTTGAGCACGAGGATGGTGACCAGAAGCCGGACCCGGGGACCCGGGACTGGGTCGCGGGCGGGCGGGGAGGAGTCTGCGCCGCTCGGGAGGGGAGAGGCGGCTGCAGGTAGCGCCGCGCCCTTGCCGGAACACGGGAGGAGGGGCGGAGGAAGGGGCCTGCAGACTAGGTCCCTGGCTGCCTCTCAGGGCTCCGAGCTGCGCGGCCGGGACCGGGATGCAGGACGCGGCCGACCGGCAGCCACTAACGAGTTCTGTGGCCCCACCCCTGCGTGCCCACCCTGCATCCTTTTCCCAGAGGCTGGGGTCTGCTGGGGTCTACCGGGGCCTGCCCACCCACTCTGGTCCTGAGCAAGATAGTTCTTCCCGTCCCATGAGCTGTCCCGGGATACTGCACTTGCCCAGGCTGTGGAGCAGACCAGCTCTGTCCTCACACAGTGAACCTACTTTCCTCTCAAGGGGCTGGGTGCCAAGGACACACCCAGCTGTAAGTCTCCCCCGGCTAGAGGGTGCCTCTGAGAGAAAACAGCAAAAGACATGGCATTTGTTATGTTTATCTTGTTGCCATAAAGGACCTACTGTGTGCCAAGCATGGGAGTCAGCAGTGAGTGACACTAACAGGACCCCTGCACTTGTTCCCCAGAACTTAGGCAGAATTGGCTAGAGGGGGAGTCCCATAGGCACCCAAGGACCCCAGGGGTAGTCCAGACAAGCACAGAGGCATAGTAGGAGGAGGTGGTGTGCAGTGGGGAACAGGCAGGTGATAATGCCAGTCAGAAAGGCAGGAGCTTTGATGCCAGGGTAAAGTTTGGAGTTCATTCTAACTGCAAAGCGAAGTTGATGAAGAGTTTTAAAAAGGGAAGTGACAGGATCTGATCTGGGTGTTAGACAGCTGTCTCTGACGCAGTGCAGAAAATGCAGAGGATGTATCAGCCGCATCATGGTAGACACTGTTACCAGACCTCTCACGTGCTGATGTGGACCCTGTCAGGGGGGCAGTGGCATAAGGAAGGATGACATATCCCCGAGGGCAGAGCACCCCAAGTTTAATAGATGACGGACAGTTTTTGCATGAATGAGTGAGGGGTGTGCTAGCAGGTAGGGTAGCATCCATATCCCACCCTCACCTGGGCCCTCACTAAGGGGACTGAGTGGCACTTTTTGCAGAAGGAGGGAAACGCCACAGCCCTGTGAAACGTCAACGGAAACCAAACAGACTGCACGTGGCCTATGAGTCCTCAGATGGTGAGAAAGGTGAGGGGGCCGAGCCCCTCAAGGTGCCCGTCTGGGAGCCCCAGGACTGGCAGCAGCAGCTGGTCAACATTCGCACCATGAGGAGCAAGAAGGACGCACCTGTAGACCAGCTCGGGGCTGAGCACTGCTATGACCCTAGCGCCCCCCCAAAGGTAGGCAGGGGCCCCATCTGCCTGGGTAACCCCTTTCCCAGCAAGACGCTTCTTTCCTCTCAGGCCTCTGACAGCCTGACACCTGGTGGCTCTTGGCTGGCACCCTCCCTTTCAGGCAGCACCTTGAGAAGACAGTGTCCCAGAGCACTGGGCAGCATCACCAGCTTCATTGTAGCCACCCAGCAGGTCATAGGTACCTGCAGCTTAGGGCCTCATGCTCTGCTTTCTGCTGGTCTGGGTGGGTAGGACGTTGGTGTCCCATGTGTTGCTCAGGGTAACAGATGGAGGTGGGTAGATGTCATGGGTGGGGCCTGGCCCAGGGCGAGCACCAGGACCCACCGCCACTCGCCACGCTGTCCCTGTCACTGCACCAGCAGGTGCGGAGGTACCAGGTGCTGCTGTCGCTGATGCTCTCCAGCCAGACCAAAGACCAGGTGACAGCAGGTGCCATGCAGCGGCTGCGGGCCCGGGGCCTGACGGTAGACAGCATCCTGCAGACTGACGACAGCACGCTGGGCAAGCTCATCTACCCCGTAGGCTTCTGGAGGGTGAGCCCAGCCCGTGGCCACCGAGGCTGGGGAAGCACTGGCCTGGGAGTGACCTCAGGAGGCTGAGGGGCATGGGGGTGCCAGAGAGGAGGGTCAGGCCTCTCTGGCATCGGGGGCCTAGGTTCGAGTCCTGCTAGAGCCCCCCCATTCCACTGCACAGCCTGTGGGGGCTGGCACCCAGTCCCTGGAGTTCCCAGGCCTTTCCTGTTTTGTGTCCTCCCCTTCCTTCCTCTGCTCCCGCCTGCTCCGCCCTTCCTCTCCCGCCTTTCCCTTTGTTTACTCCAAGCCTCCCTGGAGTGCCCCCCCCCCAGCCCCTTACCCTCCAGGAGCCCTCCCAAGGCTGCTGTCCCCTCAGTGGCACACTGGGCGGTGGGCGGGTGGATCTGTTGAAAGCAGCTTGGAGGGTGGGGCTGCTTCCCGGGGCACCAGCAGTTTGCAGGCGGGTTTTAAATAGCCCTCTCGCTCAGGCACAGGATGGGAACCACCCGGCTGGCCTGTGGCTGGCGGGGGAACCCGGGCTCCAGCCTTCCTTCCTGAAGGCCCAGGTGCTGCTGAATCCAGCTCCCTGGAGTGGCCTGCTCAGCCTGGCCTCTCGGGGGAATGACAGGGCAGGGGACCCTGCATACATCATGGGCCCGTGCAGGTGGGAGGCAGGGGTCCAGGCCTGCCGTGGGGCCCTGCCAGGGGCTCCCCCGAGCCTCTTTGCTGCCCTCGGCTTGTCCCAACCTCTGGGGGGGAGGGGTGAGCAGCTGCCTCTGCCTGGGTCCTGGGCAGTGGACAGGCAGCTCTGGGCACCTGTGGGCCTCCTGGGGCCTCGTCCTCCCGGCCGGGCTGTACCTGCAGGGCTGACTCCCCCCATCCCTCAGAACAAGGTGAAGTACATCAAGCAGACCAGTGCCATCCTGCAGCAGCGCTATGGCGGGGACATCCCGGCCTCCGTGGCAGAGCTGGTGGCGCTGCCAGGTGTCGGGCCCAAGATGGCGCACTTGGCTATGGCTGTGGCCTGGGGCACCGTGTCAGGCATCGGTGAGTGGCACGAACCCGTGAGCAGGGAGGGGCTGGCTCTGGGCTCTCCGGCAGCTGTTGGGGTTCCCCACTCACTGTTACCTGAGACCCCAACTCTAGCTTCCTCATCCATCTGCAGCTCAGCCCACAGGGTCAGGAAGGTGTTCCCAGTGCCAAACAGGCCAGCCCCATGCAGACGGGACTGAGCGCGGGTTCGTGCCTGCTGAGCACCTGCCACGTGCTGGGCTCTGGGAGAGGCCACACCTGTCTGTGCTGCGTGCAGGAGGGACATGCTCCTCCGTGGGGTGGAAATGGTGGGCTGGGGCATCTGAGAAGACTTCCTGAGGTCACATTTCGGCTGGGAGACAGGATTGGCCAGGCCAAGAGGAGGAAGTGCATTCCAGGTAGAGGAACAGTATCTGCTCAGCCAGGAGGGCCAGGAGTAGGACGTGATGGAGTGAGAGTGGCAGAGTGGGGAGGCATGGGGAAGGTGGGGGGCGGAGGAGGAAGGGCGGGCTCCTGGGCAGGGGGTGGGGGGACAGCAGAGGGAGAGGCCTCCCTGGATTCCTTTGCTCAGGTCCAGGGTGTCACTTCCTGGTGTCAGAGGCTCCTCTGCGGTTGGGCGAGGACAGTCCCCTGCGTGGGGTGTGGAGCTGCATCCTCAGAGCTTTGTCCAGAGGAGCTGGGGCTCCGGAGGCCACACAGCGGCAAGGCCCAGCTGGCCCAGAAACCAGGGTTTCACCCCCACCTCTGTGCACACCCCCCGGCTCCTCTGGGACCCCTGTGCCTTCCAGCACTGCCTGGCGAGCACTAGGGCAGCCAGGGCCGAGGGCTCCGTTCTGAGCCCTGGGCAGCTGCAGCCCCCAAGAGCCGGAGCAGGAGCGGGCAGTGCCTCCTCCCCTTCTCGACGCCCAGCGCCACCCGCCCGCCAGCCTCTCAGCAGACACTTGAGCTTATCTGGGCGGCTGTCCTCAGCTTCCCCGCGTCCCAGAGTGCTGCGGGGGAAGGGCCCCCTGCACACAACCAGGCAGGGACACAACAGACAGGAGTGTCGGAATGTCACCCTCTCTGGTTGTCTGGGGGCCCGACCACCCGCAGGCAGACCCCAGGGGTGCCTCCTAGGGGGTTCCCAGAGAGAGAAGCCCCTCCCTTAAAAAGCCAGGGCCAACTTTGGGAGACTGAGGCAGGAGGATTACTTGAGGCCAGAAGTTCAAGACCAGCCTGGGCAAAAAAAAAAAAAAAAGAAGAAGAAGAAAAATTAACCAGGTGTGGTGGCGCTGGAATGTAGTCCCAGCTACTCGGGAGGCTGAGGCAGGAAGATCACTTCAGCCCAGAAGTCTGAGGCTGCAATGAGCTGTGATTGTGCCACTGTATTCCAGCCTGGGTGACAGAGTAAGACCCTGTCTCAAAAAAAAAAAAAAAAAAAAAAAAGCTAGAGCCAGGGGGTACAAGAGCCCCTCCCAGCTAGGTGACCTTGGGCAAAGCACTGGCCTCTCTGAGCCTCTGGCCGGCCACACAGCAGTGAAGTAGTTGCCCTCGTTAACTGCACAGGTGTGCAGGGAGCCCTCTTGGGCAGCACAGGGGCTCACGCAAGGTGACATGCCCAGCCTCGGCCCCAGGGCAGCCTAAGGAGCGTGGCCACCTCCGTGTTAAAGAGGAAGGAACTGAGGCGCAAGGCCCCAAGGATGCGACCCGCAGCCTTTGTGGTCTCCACACACCCCCAGGCAGGTAGCAACGGGGCGAAGGAGCTGGCGCGGGGATTGACTTTCTCTCTGGCAAACGCTGGAGGAGGCTGGGACTGCAGCCGGCCAGGACAGCTGGGCTGGAGGAGGCCTTGGGGAGCAGGCGCCCGGGCTGAGCCCCTCGGGTGGTCAGTGGGAGCAGGGGCCAAACCCAGGTGTGCAACAGCTGCAGCTGGCCAGGCCACACTCCCTGCCCTCCCCCTGACCGCTGTGGTGGTAGCAGGTGACCTCCTGCTGGCCTGCGGGGCCAAGCTGCTGCCACCCCGCCCAGGGCCCACAGCCAGTGCCTGGACCAGGAGGGGCCTGGGGCCACAGGAGGTCGAGCAGAGGGAAGCAGGGCCAGGCCCCCCCTGGCCCCCACCACACTCCTGGGGAGCCTGAGGGCTGGGAACACGGGCTTCCCAGAGTCCTGGGCCAGGGTGGCGGCCCTGCCTATATCCCAGAGCTGGGGGAGGATCTCTTGAGCCCAGGAGTTCGAGGCTGCAGTGGACTGTGACCATGCCACTGCACTCCAACCTGGGTGACAGAGCAAGACTCTGTCTCTAAGAGGATAAAGAATCTTGTTGGGCCTCAGTTCCGGCTTCTGTGGGTGCCTTACTGAGTCCAGGCTGGTAATCTCTCCACGCAGGGTCTGGCCCCCAGCAAGCGCTTGACACAAGGTAGCTGTCACTGTACTTGGGGACATAGAGCTCAAAGCAGAAATACCAACCCCCACCATTGCTCAGAGCAGAGCCCCCAGCACCCACACACCCAGCTGGCACCAGGATGGCTGGGAGTGGGTCATCCTGGAGCAGAGACCCCCCAGTTCACCAGGATGACGGAGGGAGGCCTGAAGGAGGTTGCTGCGCCCCGAATAGCGGGCTCCAGCCCTGCCCAGCAGCCGACAGGCCGTGCTTCCCCGGGGTGGTGAGGCAGCCACTCTCAGGCCTGGGGCCAGGCATATGCGGTTCCCATCCCTGCTCAGAGTTCTGTGGGTGGGGAGGTGGCGGTGCTGGCTCCGGGCAGGGACGGGGCAGGGTTTGGCTGGTGCAGTGCGCCTCCCGATCACCCTGCCCTGTCTCCATCCAAGCAGCGGTGGACACACACGTGCACAGAATCGCCAACCGACTTCGGTGGACCAAGAAGGCAACCAAGTCCCCAGAGGAGACCCGAGCCGCCCTGGAGGAGTGGCTGCCCAGGTGTGGGGTGGGGTCCCTGGGGGGCAGGATGGGGCAGGCCCCTCCCTCCCCCAGCACTGAGCCAGCCTCACCCCACAGGGAGCTGTGGAGCGAGATCAACGGCCTCTTGGTGGGCTTCGGCCAGCAGACCTGTCTGCCCGTGCACCCGCGCTGCCAGGCCTGCCTCAACCAGTCCCTGTGCCCTGCCGCCCAGGGCCTCTGAGGGCCTGAGCACTGCTCTGGCCGCTGTCTGTGAAATGCCTTCATTGGGAGCCACAGCCTGTTTAGTAAAGCTTTGGGGTTATTTGCAGTTGGGGTCTGGCTGACTTCTGTCCCTGAGGTGCAGGGGCAGGCGGGGAGCCACGTGCCTGCGTGCAAAGGTGTGTGCGCCCACACTCTTGTAGGTCTGGACCAGGGCTGCCTGGGAGGCCAGGATGGGGACGTGACAATCTGGGCTGTGCACTTGGGAGGGAGGGGCAAGTGGTGGAGCCAGCTGTGGCCAGCTGCTGGAGCACCTCCTTGGGAGCTGGCTGGGGACGCCAGCCCCCTGCCCTGCCCAGCACAAGCTGCCCTCTCTGCTCGGACACCAGCGCCTCCTCCCTTGTGCACCCTGGGATACCCGCCTCTGCCGGGGCCCCACCCCCGTGTTTACTGAGCCCTCTGGCCTCAAAAGGGACACTAGGAACCCAGGCAGGGTGCCACAGGGCACAAGGCTTGACCTGTGTGTACCTGCCAGAGGTGGTGGGGGCCACGCTGGGCAAAGGGCAGCCCATGGGTGTCGGGGCCCAGGTGGCTCCGTGGGGGTGGGGAAAGTGGGAGGCTGGGCCTCGCCAGGCAGAGGGGGCGGGGCCCTAGGATGCGCCCCAGAGGGAGGGAGAGGTGTGAGGGTCCCAGGTGGGCTGGGGGGAAGCCGGAGCAGGCTGAGAGCAGATCGATGTGGGGTGGGGGGCCGGGGGCTTCGGACGAGGTCGTTTCCAGCAGCTGAGGCGGGGAGGGGGCTCCCCTAGAACGGGCCTCCTTCCTCCATTCCCCCCTCCCCCAGCTGAGGGCTCAGAAAAGACAGAGGCAGCGGTCTGGGCGCAAGGCCTGTTTATTCTGAGGGCGCGCATGCGCTATGGCTTACAGGCAGACAGCAGTGCCGGTCTGGGTTCAGGGCAGGGGAGGAAAAGACAGACTTGACAGAGTGTCCAGGGGAGGTGGGTGCACCAGGCAGGGGCCGAGCCCAGAAGCCTGGGGTCCTTCCTGGAGGCCGGTCTCACACACCCACCTCCCCGCCCGGGAGCTGCCCTGCAGAGCAAGGGGCCTGTCCAGAGGCTGCCCTTCTCCTCCATCCTGGGCCCCTCGGAGAGCCCGGGCCCTGCGCCCCAGACCCCCTGCAGGGTGACAGGCAGCACAGGGTAGCTGGGGGGCTGGCCTCATGACCCCCACGTCAAGGAGGGCAGGGAGGGGGCAGGGAAGCTCCTATAGCCGTATCCTGCCTCCCCGGCTTTTCCCCAAAGTCCCCAGGAGCAGCCTGGGAGCCCCCAAGTCCCTAGGACTCCCACCGGGGTGGGGGAGGAAATGGTTTGCAGAGAAAGGTTTGTTTTATTGCAATTATTTAGAGAGCATGTCCCAAGGGGGTGGGGGAGGGGCCCTCTGGTATTAAGTGGAAACATGTGTGGAGCTAGAGATCTTTTTGGAAAAAAAGCAAAAACACAAATTCCTTTCAGTCAGCAGGCCTAGGGCAGAGCAGCAAAGGCCCTCAACCCGCAGGTCGCCGCTCTGCCCACCCCTACCCCCTTCTCTCTCACTCTGTCCCTCTCTGTCTCTGTCCCTCTCTCCCTCTCTCTGTCTCTGTCCCTCTCTCCCTCTCTCTTTCTGTCTCCCTCTCCCCCCGCTCTCTCCCCATCTTGCTGCAACAGGCCCCCCCCCTCCCCGCACCCAGCGGGCAGGGGCAGGACGAGGGCTTCCTGGGGCACAGGTTTGTTTCTGGGTGGTGATGGGACCACCCACCAGCCCACTGAGGCTTGGGGGGCTCAGAAGTTGCTGAAGATCTCGCGCTTGCGGTTCCAGTCCATCTGTGGCGCCCGCTTGTTGATGCGAGTGGCTCGAGCCTTCTCCTTGGCCTCAGCCGCCGTGGGGCTCAGGTGAAGGCCGCTCTCCTGGAAGGGGTCTCGCTTCCAGGCACTGCCGTCCTGGGGCGGGCAAGGGGGACGGGTGCTGAGAGTGAGCCCCAGCGCCAAGCTCCAGAAGGCAGCCCCTGCTGGGGGGCTCACACCAGAGGCCACCTGTTCACTGGGCCCAGGAGGGCTTTCTGGAGGTGGTGGCCCCACTGCCTGGGCTGATGTCCCCTCAGACACCCACCCTAAGGCCTCTGGCACCCCCATGTGTGAGCACAGCAGTGGAGGGAGGGCACCCGGGTACCTCAGTGTCCTTGTCCGAGCCAGGCAGGTCACTTCGGGATGAGCAGGCTGAGCCCCCGTTGAGCTGGGAAACCAGGGCGGGTTGTGCCCTCAGCATCCCCCCCCAGGGAGCCTCTGGCACAGACACACGCACATGCACGCGCGCGCGCGCGCGCGCACACACACACACACACACACACACACAGCTACATCTGTTCCTCCGCCCAGAGGTGGGCACCACACTTCTAGTACACTCCAGGTCCGGCTGAGCAGGGTGCCAGTCCCCAAGCAATGACCGGGCAGGTGGCCCTGGCCATGGCCGGCCCACGGCACAGCAAGGCAGTGTGGGTGCAGGAAGTGCCCGCATGAGCAATGCCCCGGGGTGAGGCCAGGGCTCCATGAGGAGGCAGAGACTGGAGGGTGACTTGTTAGCTATGTGGTGCTGGGGACAGGGACAGTGGGCAGCAGCCCTGACCCTAGGTGCTGTGTGGCAGGGTGTGGCGCTGACCCAGGACAGGATCCACAGGAGGCATAAAAGCTGGGGGCAATAGGGCCAGAGAGGAGCTCACATCTGCACCTACTCAAGGATGAGGATTTCTGGAGGGAGGGGAGCCTCCGGCAGGCTTGGGGCCCCCAGAGGTGCCCTGAGGTCTCCTGGGCCCACCCTCTCACCTGGGCAGGGCTGGTCCCGTTGGTGACTGGTGACGGCAGTGGACCTGTGGAGACAGTGTGTCAGTGTCTGGCGGGGCCTCCACGCTGCACTCACCTGTGTGCCCTGGGGCCGCACCCACCTTCCACATGCTCCGCGGTGGGTGTGACCCGAAGCCGCTTGAAATGCTCATCTGTCTCGGGGTCCACCACCAGCAGCCGGGCCTCGTCCTCCCGCGCCTTGATGCTGGCGACGACCTCAGCGTGGCGCAGCCCCTCCACATTCTGCCCGTTCACCTGCCGCCACCAGCACAGGCTCAGCACTGCCCAAGGGCCCGGCCAGCCCCCCACACCACCTGGCCAGGTGTGGCATCAAATATTCATCAAAGCTGCCACCAGCCGAGGCAGCAAGAGGAGTGCCAGCTCAGGTTCCCAGAGTCTCCCTCCTCCTAGCAAGGACCCAGGGCCCAGACATGGACACACAGACACACCAGGGGACGTGGGCACACACATGAGCAGCCCCAGCACCACCCCCCGCGCCCCCCTCCGTACCTCAATGAGTCGGTCCTGGGCACGGAGGCCAGAGTGGGCAGCAGGTGAGCCTGGGTCCACGGAGCGGATGTACTGGCCGGGCCGGGACTTGTCACTGTGCAGGTTGAACCCATAACCCTGAGGTCCCTTTCGCAGATGGCAGAGCCGAGGGCGCAGCTCCCTTGGGGACCCATTGACATCCTACAGGGACACAGGACTGGGCTCAGGCTCTGGCTCCAGCCTCCCACCCCCAGAGGCCACACACCCTCAAGGAGCCGCTGCCCAGCCCCACACTCGGTATCGCGCCCCTCAGGGCAGGCCTAGGTCTCGGTGACAAACACCTGGGCACCCCATGCCCCTGGGGCTGGCCCCTCAGGAGGGCTGCCTGGGCCTGAGCCCCCACTGTGGGATCCTGGGCAAAGCCTCAGTTTCTAAACCTGAAAACGTCTCCTGCTGGGACCAGCTGCCTTACAGGGTGGCAGGGAGAGTTCACTTGGCTCAAGGACAGGGCTGTGCCCAGGCGGGTGTAGGAAGCAGCCAGGCGGCCGGCCCCCTGAGCACCCCTCCCAGAGCTCTCAGGCCAGGCAGTTTTGTTTTCTGTCCAAAGGCCTCAGTGAGGCTGCTGCGGTGGCGGCTGTGTTTGCTTTCACATTCCAGCAAACACTGCAGCTGCCCCGCCCCCACGGGCCCAGAAGGAAGGGGCCGGGGCCTGCCCGCCTCCCTGCCCAGCCTGGGCTCGGATGGCCGGTGCCCTGTGGGCCCCCCGCCCCCAGGGGCCTGCCTCATTTTACCTCTGGCATCCTGCCGTAGGGCTCTGGACCTGGGGGCCGGGCAGGCAGGGGCCAGGCCTGGTGACCCCCACCCAGCCGGGGCCAGGCAGTGCCTGCGGTGGTGGTGGTGGTGGTGGTGGCCAGCGGCTGCTGGTGCTCAATTAAACATGGCGATGGCGGGAGCGAGCGGGCAGGTGGCAGCTCAGGTTTCCTGAGAGCGCTCAGGGCTCCGGGGCGTGTGCAGGGGACAGCGTGCAGGCCACCTCCCTGCGTGTTGCCGAGGGACCGTGGGCCAGGCTAGGGCTGGGGCAGCACTGAGGGAGGGTCCTTCAGATCTCAGGGTTGGTCTCTAAGCCTTGGGCACCTCGCCCCCTACAGCCCAGGCCGCCCCCTGACCACTCCAGCCACCTGGCCTGCAAGCTCACTCCAAACCCCAAATCAGCCTGGGAATGGCCCATGTCCGTGGGCAGCCACCCAGCCATGGCGGCAAGGGTGTCCTCCTCTGCAGGGCAGGGACCTGGCCCCTGGGCTCTGGGCCTTCCCCTCAGGCTAGAGCAACCTCTTCCTGTTCAGCCTGTCCAGACAACTTGCCTGGGGGTCTCCTGCCGACCCTCTGAACCCTGCTGCCTGGCCCCACGTGGCCCCATCGTCCAGGAACGCCAGGGACCCAGCTGGGCAGCATGAGCTGAGCTGGAGGGTGCACGATCCTCAGATCTCCCGGGCCCCCCACGCAGACTTGGCCACTTTCCCAGACACACCTGGAGGAACAGGTGTGGGGCCTTGAGACCCGCCCTGACACTGGGGGTGGCTCTCAGGAAACAGCACCCAGGCTGGCCCGGGGGGAGCAAAGGAGCAGCACCAGAGGCCAGAGCCAGAGGTGGCAGCATGGCGTGGCCGTGCCTGGCCCAGGTGCAGTGGCACATTCATGTGGTCACAGAGACAAGATAGCCAAACACACAGTCAGGAACACACTACTTAGACGACATGCACAGCCACCCACACATATGGACGGATGTCCCCACAGTGCTGGCCTCTGCAGTCCCTGCCCACGCCTGCACGGCGGCCTGCAGGACGGCGTCCCTCGAGGTGCCCAAACAGGAAGCAGGATTTGGCAAGCATCTGGAGCCATGAGGCAGGCTGAAGCCCCACCTGTGTGTTCTCCGGGTCATTCTAGCCGTCCCTGCGCCTCAGTCCAGAACCGCCGGCTCTCACGCCCTCCCTGCTGGGCCAAGAGCTTCCTCCTAACACCTGGCCTACGCCCCTCTCACTAGAACAGGGTCCGAGGGGTGCCACACTTGGCACCGGGCCCTCAAGTGGAGGGCTGCAATGCAGGGGGCTGCTGGCAGCCGTGGGTGGGGCTGGAGGGCTGGGGGGAGTGGCGGGAGGCGCAAATTGCTCACATTCCTCCTCCGTCCCTGGGTCCCTGGCTCAGCCCGCACTTCCTGCCGCCTCCCCAGGCCCTCGGGCTCCCACGGGCTCCCTGCTGGGCGGCCCCAGGCAGCAGAGCTGGGCAAGCTCTGGTCCCCCAGCCATGCCTGCAACCAAAGAGGCTGGCATGGGGCACCCCCCCCCAATGGTGACTCACCAGCCCTGGCAGAGAAAGGCCTTCATTGTTGCTCGAGGTCCAGCCTGCTTACATCACGGGCCTGTCCCCTCTCCCCTCTCCTTACCCTGGAGGGCTAAGCCCCCTGCTAGGCATCCCCCCCAGCCAGCCTGCCCCACCTGACCTGCATAAGCTGGGGCAGGCTGCGTGGAGGGGCTCCTGGGGCTGGGGCAGGCAGTGTGACGCTCCCAGAGCGGGCCATGACAGGCGGGACAGGCGGGACAGACGGAGCAGGCGGCGGGTTTCTGGCCAGGGCAGCCTGAGCTCTCTGGCCAACCCAGGCTGCCACCCCACTTATCTACCTCCCACTGTGGCCCAGGCTCCCCGGGGATGGGTGGGGACATGGGGGCTGAGTCACTTTGGGGAGCAGGGTGGTGACTGAGCCCACTCCCCTGTGGAGGCTCCAGCCCAGCGCCCCCCACACAGCTGGATTTCCGTCCCAAGAAAAGAAGGAAGGAAGCTGCTGGAAGGCCCTGCCCTGCTCCAGGACCAAGGGCTGGGGGACAGGGAGGCAAGGGAGGAGTCCTGGTCCAGAACATACAACAGTCCTGCAGGGGCCCATGGGTGCATGTGAGCCGGGGAGCCTGTCACAGGTGCCATGTCCTACCCTGTGCAGCCACTTCCTGCAGACTCTGTCACCCATCACTCACTCTCAGCCCCCAAGGCCCTACAGATGGGGGTGGAGCACAGGCTGGGGGCAAGGAAGCAGAGGACCCAGGGTCTGTCACCGCCTCCATGGCCCTGGCACCGCTAGCTGCCCGGCGTCACTGCTGGGATCCGCTACATGCAGCTGCAGCCACCCCCAGCCGGGTGCAGCCCAGGGCTGAGTCACCACTGACTAGGCCTTCACGGCCCCCAGAGGGAGGGGCGGCCACATCAGTGTCCTCCCCTGCCCGACCGCTCCAGCTCCGGCCAGAACAGAGGACATGGAGGCTGAGAGGGGCAAGAGTGGCCCTTACCCTGGGGGATCCCCAGCTCTCCAAAGCAAAACCACACACATCACACTCCTGTCCCTCTGCCACCAACACCCTGTCAGAGCACAGCCCTGCAGGGTGAGCAGTGCCCACACCCTGCACCCAGCCCGAGCTGGGCGGTGTCCCCAGGCCAGCCTCATGCACAGAGGGACCTGCCAGTCCGGCCTCTCTTTGTTCCTCTAAAAATACGCCCAGAGGAAGTCCCTCCTAGGGCTTCCTGCAGCCCCCAGAGCCTGAAATAGCAGAGAGGGGGAAGGTCCCACCCAAGGTGCCTAAGCTACCCCACCCTCCAGATAAGGCCCGAGGGCGGATTTTTCCACCAATAGGTGAACTCTGCCATTTGTGTCTAAATCAATGGACAAATGCTCGAGGGAGGGGAGCTTCCTCCTCGGACTGAGACAGGGGGCCGGGAAGGAGGGAGGCTCCAACCTCGGCCTGGGGGAAGGAAGCCTGGGGCCAGTCTGCCCGCCCCCGCCCCCTGGGCAGCCCCGACTGCTCCCACAGCCTGCCCTCAAGTCCCAGGGAACAAAGTGTCCCATGCGTCCCCATTCCCAGGCTGGGCTTCCCACCAGGAATGCCATGTCCCCACCAAGACAGGCCCCATGGGGCTCAGCTCACAGATGCAGCCAGCTTGAGTGGGGAGACGTTTGGGAAAGGGAAACGGTAGACGTCAAGTCCTCTGCACACCCAGAAACTCCAGACCTGACACCTCCACTGCCCGCGCCACTGATACTCAAAGTGGGGTCTGAGGAACCCTGGACTTAAATCCTCTAAAGCTGCGGTCCCCACCCCCACCCCACCCCTGGCCTGTCAGGAACTGGGCTGCACAGCGGGAGGCGAGTGGCGGCTCCCACCACTGCATCACAGCCTGAGCTCCGACTCCTGTCAGGTCAGCAGTGGCCTCAGATTCCCATAGGAGCGGACCCTACTGTAAACTGCGCATGGGGGGGTCTAGGTTGCGGCTCCTGGTGCGAATCTAACGCCTGATGCTCTGAGGTGGAGCTGAGGCAGCGATGCCAGCGCTGGGGAGCACTGCGAATGCAGATTATCCTTCGCAGAGAGCTCTGACTGCACAGTAATGTGATGTGCTCGAATCATCCTGAAACCATGCGACCCCTCCACCTTCCATGGCAAAACCGTCTTCCATGAAACCAGTCCTTGGTGCCAAAAATGTTGGGACCACTGCTCTAAAGGGCTTTCTAAAAAAAAGGACAAAAGGCAGAAGGCACGAGCAACGATCACATTGCAGCTTCCAAGAGGGCAAAACCAACAGCTAGGCAGGGCCACCTAGAAGGAGGTGGGACCGGCCCTTCCCTGCTCTTTTCGGGGCCTCCTGGCCTGGGGTGGCGGCAAGGCAAGGGAGAGGTGCTGCCCAGCAGGTTCCCGAGAGGAACAGACATGGGGGGAGGTGTGCGCTCACCCCAGAAGCTCCTGGGGGCATGCCAGGACCCATCGGCAGGAGGTAACAGGCTACAGGGGCCGGTGCACAGCTGAGCCAGCCCGGCCCAGCCCCCCATGCCAGGCCCAGCTTGGAGTCTGCCGGCTCCCTGAGCCGCGGCACTGCCTGCAGGGCCAGCCCCCTCCAAGCCTTCGGCACACAGACTCACAGGCAGGCACAGGGCTGGGCACACCCAGACCTGGAATGTCCCAGCAACTCCTCCCAGGGTTCCTCAGCCACTAGGCAGGGGGAAGGGGGTGTGGCTTATCGGAGTGACCCCTTCCTAGGCTAGGTGGCTACCAAGCATCCCAGAGAAGAGGGTCAGGCCAGGCTGCCCGGACCCCATCAGGTTTGGAACACAGGCTGAGGGCAGAGAGCAGGGCCACTACCCAGTGGCCAAGAGGGTAGTCACCAGGGCACAGACGGTGGTCGCTGGGGCAGAGAAAGGGCCCAAGAGACAGAAAAGAAGTGACCAGAGGCGAAGACTGACATTAGGAGGCTGAGACGGTGGGTCTGGGAGGGGCCTGGTGGTCCTTGTGGGCTGAGCCCACCATACCTTCTTGCCAGCATCAGAACCCAGGCTGCCCGCACGTGCCCAGTCCGGCTTGGGCTCCCAGGGGTCGTGGGCCGGGGGGAGCCCCCGCTGGGCCATCTCCTCAGTGCAGGTCAGCTGCCGCCGGCGCAGCTCCTCATCGGTGTCCTTGTCCACCACCAGCAGCTGCGTGCGCCCCTCCACAGCCCTGATCCTCTGCACCACCTGGGGGGAGTGGGGGGCAGGAGCAGGTCAGTGGCCGGCACCCTGGGCAGCCCATGGGCAGTGGCACACTCCAGGCTGGCCCGGGCATGGGCGGGCAGCTGGTCTGCCGGGGTGGGCGGCTGGACCGAGAGGCCTGCTGGCCCCGCCCCCCACCCCCGGGCTCCAGCGCTCCCTCCCCTACTCCCGGCCCCTGACTCTGAGGTCCAGGCTGCAAAGGCTTCAGGGTCCTCCCAGGGCCTTGCCCTCAGCCCAGGGTCTTCCCCAGGAGGAATGGGGAAGGGGCTGCCGGGTGCCGCCAGCTGGGTGAGTTAGTCTGCCTGAAAGTGACAGAGGTGGTGCATGGCTGGGCTTCAGGCTTTCAGGCTGCATGTGCGTGTGCATGCATGTCCGTGTGTGCTCACGTGCATCCATCTATGTTGCAGTCTGTCCTCAGTCTGGGTCTGAGGGAGAGAGGTGTCTCCCTGGATCCCCGTTTGGGTGTCTGTACCCATCCCTGTCTTTCTTGGTGGTGCAGTGTGGAGGTCTAAACTCCAGCCCGAGAAGCAGGATTCAGATCCAGCCAGCGAGGGGGAGGGGCAGGTCCACCTGTGGGACAGCTGTGGCGCAATGGCCATCTGTGTGTCTATGCAGGCGCCCGTGGAGTGTCTGAGCAGGCAGGAGGCCAGCATGTGCGCGGGGAGAAGGAGCAGTGCCACCGGGCAGTGGGGAAGGATGGGCGGCAGCCCCACTCCCACCTGCAGCCTGGGGGAGGGCAGACGGGGCTCCCACCAGCTGCTGGGCTCCAGGTGTTGTCAACAGATGGGAGGGTCTGAACTAGGCCCATCTTCACCAGGCCCTCCTCTGTCCCTCCTCTGTCCCCATGACCCAGAGAGTGCCAGGAGGAACCCAGCACCCTGCTGCTTCCTGACTGTGTGACCCAGGGAAGTCTCCCAGATCTCTGAGCATCACTTTCCTCATCTGTAAATATGGGTCGCAATTTCACTCCTGCCCTCCTGGGACACCCAGGAAGGTCCAGCATGGCTGTGTACATGAAGTTCTTAGATACGCAGGCGTTATTGGGGCGAGGGTGGCGGAGACTATTAAACAGAGGCCGGGCGCCAGCGCTGCCAGCCCTCTGCTCAGCCTGCCAGGCCAAGGCCTCCAGCCCTGACCCCCATCCTTCTTCAGCCGACACTCCAGGTGGAAGACAGAAGGGTGGCAGACAGATGGACAGACAAGGCCCCCGGTAGAACAGTTCAGCTCCTGGCCTAGCCAAGATCCAATCTGCTGATCACCAGGCCCCAGACTGGCCACACGGACAGGTCGTGGACCTGGTGCTGTGAGGGACCCAGAGGACCGAGAGCAGAAGGGGTGCAGGGAGCCTGGGCCCCAACCAGGGTCTCAGGTGAGTCAACCCTCAGGGAAGAGGGCTGTTCTTCCTGGCCTTTGGTCCAGCCACAGGAGGCAGGGACTTTGGCCAGGGACCCCTGCTGGGCTAGGCAGCCTCTGAGAAAGAAGCAGCATCTTTGGAGCTAAGGAATGTGCTGCTACCAGTGGCAGCTCCCCTGGACCCAGAGACACCTGGCGGGACACACGGTGAGGAGTACACATAGCCAGGCATGCAGACACACGACTGGATAGGACTAGCCCCCACCTGTGCACACACACACAGCCCAGGTCACACACGTCCAGCAGTGCAGACCTGTGCACACACTCACACACACACACAGAGCCCAGGGCACACACGTCCAGCAGTGCAGACCTGTCTGCACACTCACACACACACACAAACACACAGCCCAGGTCACACACGTCCAGCAGTGCAGACCTGTCCATACACACACACACACACACACAGCCCAGGTCACACACGTCCAGCAGTGCAGACCTGGCCACACACTCTCTCACACACACACACACACTCACACACACACAGCCCAGGGCACACACGTCCAGCAGTGCAGACCTGAGCACACACTCACACACACACACTCACACACACAGCCCAGGGCACACACATCCAGCAGTGCAGACCTGTGCACACACACACACAGAGTCCAGGTCACACACATCCAGCAGTGCAGACCTGTGCACACACTCACACACACACACACACAGAGTCCAAGGCACACACGTCCAGCAGTGCAGACCTGTCCACACACTCACACACACA